>JAQQST010001942.1:0-11264 GCA_028646485.1 Cryptoprocta ferox
TGCACAGACAGAAGGCTTCAATCCCCCAAGTTTTAGGAGGGCAACATTTTCCCCTGGATATGTGAAATTAGTTGTTAAGGGGGTATAAAACCACCTTCATGTATGCTCACTTGGAGTTAATCAACCCTATCAGTGTGGCTGTGTGTGTGTGTGTGTGTGTGTGTTTGTGTGTGTGTGTTCGTTTGGTACTTCTGACTATGGTTCAAAAGGCCACATCTCCATCAACATTTATCACAGAAGTGTGGCCAAGTGTCTCCAACTATCACCTGCCCCTATCCACAAGCAATCTTCATGTGCTTCACATGTTCAAGTCCCCAAAACCGCCTTTTCCCAAGGTAGATGTGGCAGACACCACAGGGGCACCTGTTCCCCCAAGCGATTCCAAACATCGGGAACTTGGCACCATCTATAATTAAAATTGGAGAAAAAAAGGCTGTCAGACTCTGGTCCTGAATGTCTCACACTGAACATATGGTTAGGATAAGTGGAAGGGAATGGAAAAGGATCCACTGAGGGCTTAGGTTCTTAATGTCATATGAGACCAGAAGGGAGCTGTGGATAATGATCCTTGCCCAAGTCCCTGGCAAGGTTGGTGTCCAAGGAGCAAGAAAGTCCTGTAGCCTGGAGACAAGTGGAACATCCACTAGCCACACGAGGGAGTTCTGTGGGTCAAAGTTATGCACCCCGACATCAATAAGGTGAGGAATGTGTCAAGCTGTCCCCATCTCTCAAGCCCTTCCTATGTGTGGACAGACACTTGGGACTCACATAGTAGGACCTTGCTCCTGGCAAGTCTGCAGATTGGGCTCTCATATTTTCGTCTTGGAATCATTCTGTGCCCTAACCTGCTCTGTGATTGGACTTTACGTGCATGGACCCTGAGTGTCTCAGGAGGTCAAGAGCTCAGGCATTCCTCAAAGCAGTGGACAGAGAGCAGGGCAATGGTCCCATGCCAAGAGAATCCTGGCGGACACAGAGTTCTTCCTGGCCGGAGGTCAACCTTTGGCTTTCCGACATAAGAAGTGAGTTGCTATATGAGGGCACGCGGTGTGAGTGTAGGCTCCCCGGGAAGGACTGGGCGCTGTCTGAGTGGCAGCTCTGTAGCTCCTGAATTTGACCCTAGGCCCTTGCCTCAGAATGGAGATTGGATCTTTCCCAACATCATCTGCCCTTGTGCACAGGCAACCCTCTTCTGCTGAAGAGTTTCAAGAGCCCTGTGCCTCTGTTGGCCAAGGTAGAGCTCGCAGAAGAGGTCCATGGACTGCTGTTGCCCAGGCCATCCCACATTCCTGAGAACTAGTCCCAACTCCTTGATTAACATCAGAAAAGGTTCCCAGATGAAATCTGTGAATGTCCCCTGGTGGAATCCTCCTTCATGAAAGGGCAAGGGAATCGGAAGGGAGGCCCAGAGGGCCAAATGTATTCATCTCACATGAAAATGGGATAAAGCTTCACATGAAGTCACTAGCACTTGTCCCTTGGCAAGCGTGGTGTCATCACTGTCATGAGTGGGCCAGATCTAAAGGGAACATTGTTCAGCTCCACTTAGGAGCCCTGGGTGCCAAAGGCTCTCACTTGTTTCCCTTCAGTGATACAACAATGGCGATTCGGGGGCTCTTGTCTGGTTCCTGGCTCACACCCAAGTGTGTGCAAATGGGCTCTTGTCTCAAACCTCCTTTTCCTCATTCCCAGTAGTTGACCTTCACAGCTTCTTGGTCTCTTTTTGCATGCTCATCACATTTGTAAGCCTTTTGGTTTTTTTTTTTAATTTTTAACATTTATTTACCTTTGAGTGACAGAGAGACAGAGCATGAGCGGGGGATGGGCAGGGTGAAAGGGAGACACAGAATCTGAAGCACGCCCTAGGCCCTGACCTGTCAGCACAGAGCCCAAGCGGGCTTTGAACCCAGGAACCGTGAGATCACACCTGATTCAAAGTCAGATACTTCATTGAGTGGACAACCCAGGCACCACATAAGCCTTCTGATTTTAATAAATAAGTGGCAAGGACCCTTATTTGGGCCTCTTGTCTTTACAGGACATTAGCCATCTCTCTATCCTATTTTGCAATCCTGTCTCCAGCTCTCATGCTAAGAGAAGAGAGAACATTAGACACAGAGTCCTCGACTTTGGGTGACGAATATTGAGGAGGGCTCTTGTTATGATGGTCTTGGGTGTTGTTTGTAACACAACCAACTTGGCGATTCGGGGGCTCTTGTCTGGTTCCTGGCTTGGAACTTGGGTATGGTTTCAGGAATCACTGAATTCTAATCCTGAAACCAATATTGCACTGTATGTTAACTAATGAGAATTAAATAGATATTTGGAAAAAACTAGGAAGACAAAAACTAAGAAAAATCAAACCGAGATTATTTGGTCTTCCTAGTTTTACACCTCCAGATAGAGTCCTATCCTGACTCAGACATTTTTATCTTGGAGAATTTAGCTCACACATAGACACAATTTTCTTTTGGTGCTGTGCTTCATCAATGTTGAAATCAGAAATATATGAACATAGGATATCTGTGGATAAAGCGTGTTTCAGGGAAAACTAATGAAACATTTCAATTAATTCATCAATTTAAAAAAGCACAGCTCAACATTCCAGTTCTCATTTATCTGATTTTATTTTATAATTAATGAAAAGATTTTTCAGGTCCAAATAATTTTTATGTCAGCGGTTTGATGTTGTAGCCACACTATAATGCATTAACTATAGATTCTGCTTTGTTAAATTTTAAGAAAGGAAATACTAAACTGAGATGTCAGAGCAGGGAGATCAATAGTATGTGATCTCCCATGGTGGGCAATCCATAATCAGTAGCCACATCCGGGGTCCATTTGGTGACTAGCCTTTTATATGAAAAAAGACAAAAACACATCTGTATCTTCTTTTTTTTCTTAGGCATCTACAGGGGCCCAAATGTAACCCTAAAGAATGAAAGAACTTTACCTTCGGAGCACTGTGTGACTTTTGAAAGGATCTACGTTTTTCTGAAGGACAGATCTCTGTATGTGTAGCAGCAGAGGCAGGTGTGGAAGTAGACTCCATGATTCAGAAATATAGTGTTTCTGCCTGGTTGACATCCATGCCCTCTCTACTGGGACCAGTAGGGGGTGGGTGGGTGGTTGCTGAAGACCTACTTCCTGAGCAAAGTCTTTCTGCCTTGCCATAACTCATAAGGCAGGGAGGTCACTCAAGCACTACTGGGTTAGTGATGTCATGCATACCTGGTGGTGGACACAGACCTGATGTTTCTTCATTGGCTCCACACATTTGCCTGTTTTATGCACGTTTTTATGCCTGTATAAAGTAAACCGGAATGCTTAGTATATAGGTGTGGCTGAGCACTCCCCATCTGACACCCCATCCAGTGTTAAAGGAGCCAGACATCACACCCTCTGATGAACTGACTTTTGTAGTTATGTATCTAGCTCTCACTGTACAATGGGGTGACTGATCTGATCAAGAGACTAGGACTGGCCCAGATCACAGGAGGCAGGAAGAGTTCAGAGGAGAAGGCTGGGCTCTGGCGTTTGATGGGAGGCTGGGCTCTCCCAACATGTTTGCTTTAGAAAGGAGAGACTCTAATATTCTGGGAGGAATCATGCCAGCACTTGCTGTCCATTTGGGGTCATTTTGCTATCCAGATCTTCACACGCATACTGGCACATCCACACTGAAAGGTGTGTTCAAGAAAGAGTGGACCCTGGGGAAGTGACAAGATGGAAAGAAGAAAGAGGTTAGAGAGAGCTCTGCCATGGGGCAGCAGCACCCATTTTCATAGCTGCATGTGCAAAGGCCCAAAGATGGGCAATGAGTTCCTGAAGTTCGTAGGTTTCTGCTGGACCCAGGGCCATCCTTGGCCCAGCCTCCAGAGAAAAGGACTAGGGTCCTGCAGCCCAACTCTGTGGGCACCTGGAATTATGATGAGCTAATTCCCCTTAGTGTAGACAATAGCTACAGAAGAAAAGGCTTCAGTGTTCTCCCGTATAGTGTTGTGTTACCAGTGGGTTTGTCCAGAGTTCCATATAATCATAAAATATCAATTGACCTTGGTGCTCCGACCATGACTCACTGTGTTCTGAGATACTAAAGAAGTGCTTGATACTTGTGGGGAGGCTTTTAGAGCCTAGAGAGGCTTGGGCACTTGGGGTGGTGAGGATTTGGAATAGGGAAGGACATATCAGAGCACTGTACATGGAATCTAGAGTCCAAGTATAATACCAGTCATGTGGGGCCCCCTGGGTCTTCATTTGGAAATAGGGGGGTCATTGTCCTGGCTCATAAGTCAAGAGTATATACTGGAGATGGACAGACAAAGGGGAATGGCAGAAGCCTGAGATCCCTTGCACATCCCTGGAGTCTGAAGGCCCTGAGCTTCACCCAGGGACCTTAATGGGCCACTGCCTCCATGTCAGCCACAGAAAGGTGCTGATTTTGGTTGGGGGTCTTCAGGCCTGTACCTCCAGTGTTAGCGCTGGACACCAAGGAACAGGCAGCCTCCTGTGTCAGTGGTGCCCACTGAGATTTGCTGGATGAATGCAACAAGGGAAAGGTCATGCAGAGGTCATTCTGGATTTCCCCTACCTCATATTCAACAGGAATCTCCCATTACTAGAAGTTATGTCCACAGAGCAAGCTGGTCAAAATCTAGATGGAAGGCTCCACGGTCCTTCCATTTATTCATTCAGTAAGTGTTCCATCCACTCACCTTGTGCTAGGGGATCTGGTGGGCCAAAGGTCCCTGCCTGCCAGGTCTTCCCGGTCTGGTGGGGAGATGAACAAAGGTATGAAAGACAAGACATGTGAAAATAAAAGGGGGGGGCAAGAACTGTAATAGTGAAAAGAACAAGTGTGCACTGAGGACAGGCTGAGGAGTCACTGGAGGTTATGAGAGGCCTCACTGAGGTGAACAAGCTTGGAAAGCGCGCCTAGTCTGGAAGGATGCATAAAGGGCTCCGAGCTATTAACAGGATCCCAAGCTGAAATGGGAAGTCTAAGTATGAATAAAGAGGAGATATCTAATTGGGTGATGTTATCATTACTTACGCAGGACATAAACCAACCTTGGGAGGTAGAGATAGTATCATCATTTCCTAGTTGTCAGGCCTGTAAGGTGGAGGTAGCCAAGAGAATGTAGGGAGAATGCACACAAATAGTGGTCCATGCATATTGGGTATTGCACAGGAAGACCCAGGTTAGGTTAACATGTCCTTTTGCAGAAATCTCACTGTGGCTAATAGGAAGCATGAAGAAGGGAAGGCTTAGCTTCCAAACATGAACAGACCAAGGTCCTTTTAACTTCCCTTTATGTGCAGAAATTAGAGGCCAGACAAGCCTCCATCTTTCCAGAAACTATTCTCCCTCCTAGACCGGTCAAAGGATATGGTCTTATTAGAATATTTTGTTTTAAGATGTCCTCTAGGAGCCGTGCCAGTAATAGTCCAATTTCACCAGTGAGGATTATGCTCCATCTCTCCATAACAGGTTTTCTGGGGAATAATATTCCAGAGGTGGTCTGAATATTTGAGACTAGAGCAAGCTGTAACAGTGGGAATATGAGATATGCTTGTTTTTTTCAGGTATGTCAAAGCTTGTGGCTGGGAAAGAGGTCAGATTGTCTGGCCAGATTGTCTGGCCTTGTAGAGGCTTTGGGCTGTACACGTAAAAGCCAGTTGACTTTTAGTTTAAGGCAAGTCAATAAGTTGCTGAGTTTAGTAACACACATAGGAGGTAAGCCACCATTGAGGTCTTGGAATATAAAGCCAATGTTCTTGTTCAGTTTGGAAGGGCGAGTTAAGATTGGCCCCCTCAATGAACCCTGTCCTAGTTGCTAATAGGAACATCCCAGGTTAGGAGTGTTAAGCTACCAGATATAGTGGGTTAAGAAAGATGAGCGCAATATGAATATTGAGCTTGGCCTGGACAAATGAGAGCAAGGGGTATAATCGGGGTTACACATATCAAAGTTTTTGTTAATGACAGAAATCATGGCCATCAGATGTGAATTAGGGGTGTATGTGATATCAGTGTGTTGTAAGAGGATGCCGGCCTGGTTAGACAGGCATTTAAGTCTTCTCCATATTATATTGGGGGCAAGGACTTGCGTTTGTGGAGTGGCTTCAGGATAAGGAGTCCATGAAGAAGAAAGGGGCCGGTGACCACTCACTCAGAGTCATTCTCTGGATGTCCTGGTTCACTGGAAGATATCCTGTGGGTCTCCATGATGCCATGGTAAGGCTTTACGAAACGAGAGGGAATCCACAGAAGTCCGGGATCTGAAAAAACACAAGCATATCCTCGACCCCAGGTGAGAAGTTTAGTGGGCCCAGTCTGTGTGCCCCCCGCTTCAGGGGTTTTGCCTAGCACCATAGGGTGAAAGGGTTTCTTATTTTGAAGAATGTCACTCAGCTGCGGTTGGGCCTTAAGGGTTAAGATTTTAAAAGGTAAGAAGAATCATAGCACCATCAAGGAGCTGAGGTTGTAATGCAGACAGCCAGAGGTAATTCCCCCTTTTTGTTTTTTAACATGTTTTCTGAGCATAATATATGTTTATTTCACAATGATTTGACCTTGTGGATTGTCAGGAATGGGTAGGTCCAACCAAGGCATAAGCCAAACAACTTACAATAGGCGTGTTGTCTTGTTGTTTTACCGTTTTTGTTAAAATTATATTTATTTATTTACTTGCTCACTATTTATTTATTTAGTACCATTAACAGTAATGTATTTTTTCTGTGGTTCTCGTAGGATGCATTCATTTTATTTTGGCTCGCAGTAACTATGCTGATCATTGACCGTTGAGGCAGGGGGCTAAAGGGCCAAAGTTAAGTTCCATTCCCCTGCCTTTTTCAGCAATGCCCACACCAATTTCAGTCATGTGGCTATCAATTTGTGGCATACAATGGGATACGTTTAGTAAAATGGGTTTCATCTATCTTAGTAAAAGGCCTTTATATATCACCCCTCCTTTATATGGCATAGGCATCCGTTTCTCTGCTAAACTGGAAGAACACAAAGCGGAGGATATTGCAGGCTGGCACCAAGAGTCTTGCCATCATTTTCCAGCCTTTGGATCAAAGGAAGAGGCATTTTAATTTTAACCCTGTGTACTTTTAAAATTGATTTATTTCAGCCTTAGTCCTTCCTGCCCACACATAAAATTTCTTTTTAAAGATTTTCTTTCACGAATCATTTACAACTTTTTTTTGCATTAGATTTTGTCCCAAGCCATTTTTCTCTAAAGAACCAGTCTCATTTAGGACAAAATTACTTTCTTTTACCTTCAACAAAAATATATCTCCATATCTTATATTTATTTTTTATATCTCTTATTTTTTCTACATACAGAGTTGCCCTTATTATTTTTTAATATATTATTTTTAACTACATTTAGCATTATTTTAACTCTTAGAAACCGTAGTCTTCAGTGAAAACCAAGTAGTGACCAATTGTGAATTATCTGTTACATCAGAACATTTTGTCGATGGTAGGCTTATGAATCCATGAAGCATAAAGCATGGATTTAAATATTTGTAGTTTTGTGTATGTATGTATGCATGTATGTATGTATGTATGTATGTATTAAGAAACCAGAAGCATAAACTTCTGTTTAGTAAGCTGAATGTCTGAATAACTTAATTTAATTTATCACTTAAGCAAAACATTAATGCTTTAGGTTGCCAAAGACCCTGAAAAGTATCTTAAGAATTATCCATGAAAACTATGAAGCAAACAAAGTTAACCACTACTTCGTCTTTTTTTTTTTTTTTTTGCTAACAAATTGGAACAGAGATATCCTTAGTTTGTTTGACCTTTAGTAAACCCTGGTAGAATAAAGTTTCCTATTGAATGCTGATAACTTTCAAGACAGATCTACCAAACTAAAAACTGTTTAAACACTGAATAGGGTTCACTTACTATTGAAATCCTGGGAAATTTGTTAAACCCTTAGGAAGTTATTACAAAGCACATCCTAAATAGGATTACAGATCATTAAAATCTTAAAACTTTATTTATTTAACCAACGTGGCAATAAAAGATTCTAAAGGCGAATGTATAGTATTATACAGTTGTTAGCAAAACCTACCTCCTTTAACATTGAGAAGTTTTAACTTAGCAACTAAATATCTTATAAAGATGAAACCTAAAGCTTTGGTTTTCCTGGTAGACGAGAGAGAGAGAGAGAGAGAGAGAGAGAGAGAGAGAGAGAGACCAAGAAAACTTTGTTTTTTGAAAAGAGAGAAAAGCAGAATTTCACCCTTATACAAGTGCACTTTTAAAATTCCATTCTTCTCAACCTTAGTAGAATAAAGTTTCATGATTTCAAAGACATGTCTATCATAATAAAATTTCATGTTTCCCCTTACAAGTTTTGCCAGTGTTAATATTTTCCTGTGGAACGAGTAAGGAAATTTAAAGTTAAAGGAGGCAGGGTTTTTTTGTTTTGTTTTGTTTTGTTTTTGCCTTTTGACAGTGTGGGGAGGAGGAGACAGATGCTTCCTGAAGCTCTGAAGAGCCAGATACACATGCAGAACCACAGGCAGAGCTGAAAAGGGAAGAGGGGGAAGGGAAGTCAGTGAGGTGTAGTGCTTGTGCCAGCAAGAGGCCTGAAGGCAAACAAAGGCTCAGAAGGTAGAGAAAAGAGTTCACATCATTCTAAAACCTGTCAGCTCAGCTAGATGAGCAGATAACCGATTTTGGTTTGTTTTGAATGTTTTGTTTTGTTTTGTTTTGTTTTGTTTTGTTTTCCACTAGGGGAATTAGGCAATCTATGTCGGGCCAGAGAAGACAGGGAAGTTCCAGGAAACAAAAGGAGTTTCACAGCTGCTTGAGATAATTCCTTAAAAATCTGTATCCTGAATTAAACTAGACAGAGACGATCAGCTCTAAACATCATTGTTATTAATCCAGGGAACGACTGAGGGAGAAGCCCTCACATATAGTTAGAGTTACCACAGTGTATAGACAGAAACTGAGAGAGAGAGAGAGAGAGAGAGAGAGAAATGACGGAGTCCTGCTCCAGCCAGCCCAGGGTTCCCTGAAGGATTGGACCGTGTCCGTGAGAGAGAGTGAGAGCCTCGAGTTTCTTTCTGATCACCAGGCAGGCATCTCTGCTCTGTTGGTTTTGGTGTCTTTCTTTTTATTGGTCAAGCGATATCATGACATCAGAAAATAGAATTTTGTTACAGTGGCTAATTCTTTGTGATAAAATGCTTTGATCATCGAAAGTGTACAGAAACAAGTTTTACAGAAGTGTTCTTGTAGAACCATCCATCCCATTCATTCTTGGCGTCCGTCCCCCAGATTAAGAACGTAACAAATTTATCTCATTTTGTACGGGATGGTTTGCTGACAATACTTATGACTTTGTCTTTAATTAACAAGTTACAACCGAGTCATGTAATGAACTTCCAGTCAGGTTCAGTAAATCTTATAACCAAGAGAATAACAGGATTTTTTAGTAAAAAACAGGGTAACATACACATTATTTAAGTTAGTAATGCTAAGATCAAAACATAAGTTAAGTTGTATATAGGTAGTCTAGGAGTTATTTTATTGGGCTCATTAACCACAACAAAGAATGTTCATTAATAAGTTGCTTGAGAAAGCCCTTTCATTGATGGAAACACATTGGGGGCCCTATGTGTGTAGGTGTTACACCTGGGTTTACCTTTTAGTCACTCTTACCCGTCCTCATTATCCATCTTCATTATGGATGTCAATGTAAGGGAAGGTACTTGTGGCTCCAATTAGCAAAGGTATATGTAGCAACTTATGTCCGGTCCTTGTCTGTTTCTTATCTCTACATTAGGCTCTTCTTCTTCTCTGAGTCAGAGGTAATTGTAATTCTCGTGTTCTTAGCGCCCCTTATTATTTAGGTCTTGAGCCTGAAAGACTCATTAGAAGAGCCTTTTGGCAAACATCTACAGTGCTTTGTTCTAAAAGCTCATATACAGGGGCAGGAAAATCCTTTTTCATATGGGGTAACTGTGTGGGAAATATTGTTCTGCTATGGAACACTATAAGGACTAATTAAGGACAACAGGCTTATTTTCAACACCAGCAGTAGTAGCAGAAGGAGATACCAGTTTCTCATCTCATGGCAGGACCTGTACGAACGTTGCCAGTTCCTCGCTGTGACTGTGTCATCTAGCGAGACCGATGCGGCTCCCGGCAGAGAAAGTTAGAGTTCCCTATATTAGGGATGCTTGTGTAAAATACACCGCACTATTTTACTGAATAGTTTTAGTGACAATGATTGGAAGCTGGGCTCCCTGACTCAGTTGGGAATACTGCCCCAGGTCAGACAGTCATTCAAAAGACACCTGAACCCAGGTGGCAATGTTCTGTATAGCAGGAGCCAACTCAAGCCTCCGGAAACTCTTGGGCACAGACAGCATACTGGGCTGGGATCAGGATGATTTTCATGAGAGAGCCCCAGTCGCAGGCACACAATGAATCAGTGCCACAACTATTTTTGAAAATACTGACTGTGAAAGGGCTGTGATGGACACAGCTGAACTGATGTGTGCGATTCTTTGACTATTGGAAAGAGCAGGCCTTCATGGCCCCATTGCCCATTTTGCCTGACAAGGGGCAACAGCTGGAATGTACTGGCTTTATGGGCTTCTCTAAGGCACTTTCCCATTGGAGTCAGGACCCGATCAGAGCCTGTTGATGAGGTGTTTTGAGGCTTGATATCATCCCACCCTTTGGGGGGAGGACGACTATCTTTTGGCTGCAAAGGCATCAGAGGCACAGCCTGATCATAGGGAGCGCCAGGTTGTCCCCCCTTTTTAGAGAACTCTCAGTCTTTACATACATTTTCTGAGCTCAAGTGGGGAAGGGCAGTGCTGAGGATGGACCCGGTGAGAATTACTTTAGGGGGACACTAGCCCCGAAGAATGCCTGTCCTTTAGATTTTTCTCCTCATTCCCACACTTTAAGATGATAAGTTCCTTGTTCTGAGAACCAAGGGCAATTCTGTTGGATGGTTAGCAATAATGGCAGGAGGGCCTTCTAGTTTAGAGTCATCCCTGCTGTCTCTCCTAGTGCCTGCAGAATTCTAATAGAGATCTTTTGTAGGGAGTCAGAGGCTGGGGAGGGAGCTGGGGTGTTTCCCAGGGGAGATCTCTCACAAAGTTAGTTCTGTGGCAGCAAATCCTCATAGAGTTTCCTTTGATCCCTTCTCTCCTCAGGCTGAGACTGTACACGTGCTTATTTTTCTTGGAGCTCCTGAACATTCCTCAGTGGCCTG
>JAQQST010001943.1:0-11255 GCA_028646485.1 Cryptoprocta ferox
CTCCCCTGTCACCTTTTCAAAGGTGAATAAAAACCAGATAAAATTTGGGGCGCCTGGGTGTCTCAGTCAGTTAAGTGTTAGACTCTTGATTTCAGCTCAGGTCATGATCTCTCGATTGGTGAGTTCAAATCCCACACTGGGCTCCATGCTAGCAGTGTGGAGCCTGCTTGGGATTCTCTCTCTCCCCCCCTCCTCTCTTTCTGCCCTTCCTGTACTTTTTCTCTCTTTCCTTCTCTCCCTCAAAATAAGAAAAGTTAAAAAATAATAGGATAAAATCTTAGGAGGCATTCATGGATCATATAGTCATCCAATGGTGTATGTTACATTTTTCTACATTTCATCGGCCATAACTCAATGGTGGGAAGCTGTAGTGACAACCAGAAACTTTGATTAGTTGTCCTAGAAATAAAATTTGATGAGCACTTAGGTCTATTTTACAGTTTCTGTGAAATGGTTAATAGTTTAAACTCTTATTTTTCTATTCCATCATTCTCAGATCTGATCTTTTGATTCCTTACTTTGCAAGATGACAGTATTATCATTTTCCTACCTCTCATCACCCTATCATCCAGTTTCTGCCTCCAGTACATTACATTTTTATTGCAAGGTTGGTAATATTTACTTTATATTCAATAACAATCATCAAGTTTGCTGTCCTTTGAATATTGGTTATTTATAAAAGTTTATAGTCCATAAGAGCATCTATGTCATTATAATTATTTTAATATTGTTCATTACAGAGCCACAGTGTGTTCTATTATTGTATTCTTTTTTGGTCCTATTTGCATGCTCATAGAAGAGCATGTTTTGTGGATTTTTCCTATCTAATAACCCTTTAAACAATTTGAACAACAAAGAGAAGACATAGAGAGACAGACAGACAGACAGGCTGTGTGGAACTATAACATAAGATTTAAGGTCCTTGCCATCAGAGACCCAAGGGCAGAGAAAACTGATAAGGCTGGAAAAGTACTAAAAGAAGTCATGACTAAACATGTCCCAAATATGGCAAGGAACATAAATTTTCATATTCAAGGAGTTGAGTGAACTCTAAACAGGATAAACCCAAAGAAATCAGTGTCAAGACATATCATAATGAAAATTTAAGAACTAAAGACAAAAAATTCTGGAAACGGCTAGAGAAAAAGAATACTTTACCATAGAGGGCAGAAGGCAGTGGCACAGTATTTTTCAAGTGCAAAAACAACAACAACAAATCCTGTCTATCTAGAGTCCAGTACACAATGAAAATATCCTTTTTTTGAAGAAAAATTTAAGATATCATCAGATGAAGGAAAACCAGGAAAATGTGTTGCTAAAGAACACAGTAAGCAAAATTATGGGTAAATAAAATAGACTTCCCTTCTCTTTAATTTTTAAATTATGGTTGGTTGAAGCAAAAATTTTAACACTGCCATACTGATATGGTTTTAATTATATGTAGAGGAAATACTTTCAAAAACTTAAATGGGGGAATAATAAAAGGAGATAAAGAGAGCTAAGTCTTCTATATTTCATTTAAACTAATGAAGAAATGACACCAGTGGACTGTAAGACATATCACAGTACAGCTCTAGATATAACACAAACACACATACATATATACATAGATTTAAGGTAATAGAATAAACCAGTAAAGAGCCATACAGAAAGATAGGATTGTCAAAAACAATATAGGGGCACCTGGGTTGCTCAGTCGGTTAAGTGTCAGACTTAAGCTCAGGTCATGATCTTGCTGTTCATGAGTTTGAGACCCATGTGGGGCTCTGTGCTGACAGCTCAGAGCCTGGAGCCTACTTTGGATTCTTGTCTCCCTCTCTCTCTGCCCCTCCCTCACTTACACTCTGTCTCTGTCTCTCATAAATAAATAAACATTAAAAAAATTAAAAAATAAAACAATATAGATAAATTCAAATGGTCATCTATAAATGTAAATGAAACCTATCAAAATATGAAGGACACAGCTAAATTAGTGCTGAGAGAAAAATTCCTAGCACTAAATAAATATGTGTATGTAAGTACATATATATTTGTTAAAAAAAATAGTATATTGGGGTGCCTGGGTGGCTTGGTTAGTTATGTATTCAACTTTGGCTCAGGTCATGATCTCACAGTTGGTGAGTTGGAGCCCCATATCAGACTCTCTGCTGTAAGCACAGAGCCTGCTTGAGATCCTCTGTTCCCCTCTCTCTCTGCCCTTCCCCCACCCCACACTCTGTCTCTCACTCACAAAATTAAACATAAAAAAATCAAAAAACAAAAACAATATAGATAAATTCAAATGGCCATCTAAAACACATCCAAATTTGAAGGACACAGCTAAATCAGCACTGAGAGAAAAGTTCCTAGTATTAAATAAGTATGTGTAAGTAAGTACATATATATTTGTTTAAAAAAAAAAAAATAGAGGATTGGGGTGCTTGGGTAGCTCGGTTGGTTAAGTATCTGACTTCGGCTCAGGTCATGATCTCATGGTTCCTGAGTTGGAGCCTCACATCAGGATCTCTGCTGTCAGCACAGAGCCTGCTTGAGATGTCCCCTTCTCTTTCAGCCCCTGCCCCCCTCAAGAATAATAAATAAACATTT
Source organism: Cryptoprocta ferox (assembly GCA_028646485.1). Classification (NCBI taxonomy): domain Eukaryota; kingdom Metazoa; phylum Chordata; class Mammalia; order Carnivora; family Eupleridae; genus Cryptoprocta; species Cryptoprocta ferox. The sequence continues at coordinate 2,587 of JAQQST010001943.1, forward strand.
AACAAATAAATATTTAAAAAATAAAAAAAGTTAATGGATTAAAAATCTTAAGTGTTGGGGTACCTGGGTGGCTCAGTCAGTTAAGTGTCCGACTCCTGATTTTGGCTCAGGTCATGGTCTCATGCATGGTTTGTGGGATGGATCCCTACATGGACAGAGCGTGGGGCTCCATGCTGACAACATGGAGCTTGCTTGAGATTCTCTTCTCTCTTTTTGTGTCCCACCTCCAACCCCCACCCCTCTCAAAATAAACAGATAAGCTTAAAAAAATCTTTGAGGCTATACATTAAAATAATTTGAAGCATGGCTTAGTTATGTGTATGATATTGTATATGTGTTATGTATGTTATGTAAATATGTACATCATGTATTATGTATATACTTGCATATACATACATATAAGTTAGATACATTAAAAAATATTTTAAAGTATAACCCTTAAGATTTTTAAATCCACTATCTAAACAACATATTTTATATAAAAATAACCTTAGTTTTTAACTGGTTAGGGAAACTAAACCTGATACATTCGGTTTCAAAGGCTGAGTATGTTGCATTAATTGATGTCCTGGCTCTTGTTGCCTTAGAAATGTTTCAAATGTCCTAGGTCTTTTCCTGCACTGCATTAATGGACATACATTATAAATTGAGATTTCATGCATGAAAAGGATCTGTCTACCAAAAACAACTTAACTAAGCCTCTTTTTCTATATTGTTTTTGCCATCATCATCTCTCTTCTACAATCATTATAGTCATTGATGCTTGGCTACAAATTCCACTAAGAACATCAATTCAACAATTTGAACACAGAAGCTACTAAGACCAAAATGTTCAAATGAGTGTGAGATTGATGAGAGGAGGATGAACACACGGGATCATCTCAGGACCATCAAGCAAACCCACTTAGAGCTTAAGGGAGGAAGATAATGGATTAAAACCCCAGCGATTTCAAATTAACATTGACTACATTCATTGGGTACGGTGGAATAGAAATTTGATCCTGGGACAGAAAAGAGACATTCATGGGAAATAGTGAAGAATCTGAACAAAGTCTAGGTTTTTTTAACAGAAAAGTATGAATGCTAATTGCTTATTTTGACCAGTATGCCTCAGTTATGTAGGATGTCAACATAAAGGAAAAATGGATGAAGAGTGTTCAGGCACTCTCTGCACTTTCTCTGTAACTCTTTTACAAATCTAAAAATATTTCACAATGTAAAGTTTTATTAATAAAAAAATTAACATTGAAATCTTGTATACAATGACAAAGACTTGAGAGTAAGGGCTTTGAAGCATGAAATGTCATTCTAGCAAAACTTCTCATTCTAGCAAAAATGTCATTGGTGAAGAGCAATATAGACTTAAAAGAGATATGCCAGAAAGACTGGAATAATGTTTTCAGTCACATTACTTAAAGATCATCATCACTTTCTTTCTAAGTGGTAAATCTAGAATTAATAATGTGGATTAATTTAGGGTTAGAATAGGTACACTTGGGAGTTGCCTGTGCTTGCTGTATGCATTAGAAATGACATAGGAGTGGTTCCGTCTGTTAAGCGTCTGACTTTGGCTCAGTTCTTGACTCATGGTTTGTGAGTTCGAGCCCCACGGTGGGCTCTGTGCTGACAGCCTGGAGCCTGTTTCTGATTCTGTGTCTCCCTCTCTCTCTACCCCTCCCCCACTTATGCTCTGTCTCTCTGTCTCTCAAAAATGAATAATTGTTAAAAAAAAATTAAAAAAAAGAAATGGCATCAAGAACCTTCAAAGTTCCCATAAAAAGGATATTTCTATGCAAATATGAAGGTTAAGGAAAACACGGTAAAATACTTTGATTAAATGAAGACTGTCTAATCTCTGAAGTGAAGTATAAAGAAGTGAGAAGCCCTTGTGGCAGGCTAAGCAGTTTGGATTCTTACGTTTCACCTGCAATATAAATTCAATTTTCTTCCACCCTCAAGAATTAAAGTCCCATAATGGTGAAATCTCTTCAAGCCACTTACCATAGTTTTTCCGTTAAACAGATTATAATTCCCTTCAGGGGAAAAAAAAATCAGAGAAATTTTTTTTTTAATCCAGAAAAGTAAGCAGGATTCTTTCCCCTGATATTTTCCTACAAAGTACAAAACAGGGAGATAGCTGGTTACTGTCCAGACACTGTTAATAAACCTTCTATTGCTTCTATGTTTTCAGTGCATCGTTAGAAAGCATGTACAATTTGATTCAACAATTAGAAAACATGAGAGTGTGGCCAAGTGGTATTTAGTGTCATTTTGCTCCTTCAGGGAATTGGAAGAAAAATGGTGAGAATATTAATATCAACCTGCAACATCGCTGCCCAAATACAGTGTCAGTCTGTGGAAGACTGTTGGAAGCCACTTTCTGAACTCACTAAGTTGAAAAAAAAAACTCCCTGTGAGGTAAGGCAGGTTTGCAAGGCGGGGGCCTCCCACCATCAGATGATGACCGATGTCTACCCCGCACTCAATTATTTTTGCTTGAGCACCGACCCCCAAGGCGCCTTGTTGACTGGTATCAGGAGTGACTTGTCTCCTTATTCTGGCCCTGAAATGCTGATTGCACCTTGTGAAGGAACTTATAAGAATTTCTTCTTTTGTGTTTATGGGAGCAAATATTACATTTCCTGAGAAACCTGTTTTACTTCCCCACAAGAAAACAGGCTATTGACCCCTGCTCACAAAGAACTAACTTTTGCTTTTGCTATGCTAAAAACATTGCCTTGTATTTGAAAGCTGAGGATACCTTCCTTCCCCATATGATAAGCATCTAACTCATCTACATCAATCACTATTGATAAAGATTATGCATGAGTCTTCTACCAATCTATGTTCTGGGAAATTTTTACATAACAAAGAATTTGTCATCAGGAATCATTGTCTAAGGCCATTGCCACTCCTGTTTTGTACCTCATACATTTTTTTTAATAAATAAAGCTGACTCTCCGGTCAGAGCAGAGATGCCTGCCTGGAGAGCAGAGATGCCTGCCTGGTGATCAGAAAGAAACTCGAGGCTCTCTCACTCCCTTTCGCCGACACGGTCCATCCTTCAGGGAACCCTGGACCTGCTGGAGCTGGACTCCGGCAAGGACTGTTCCCTGTGTTTTCTGAGGGGCAAGCTCTCAAATGCATAATTCTGAAAATTGAGTTGACTTTCTTTTTTTTTTTTCTTTTTTTAAGATTCTGGAATATTGTAAGCAAAAATAATAAGAAAAAGATGAATATAATTTTTAAAAAAGCATTCAATCCCATTGTCTTCATACAGCACATAATAAAATGTAAGAGAAATTCCAGAGTAAATGCCATAAATAATAGAACTAGTTAAGTTAAGCAGATAGCATACAAACCAAGATAACTTACGGGGGTCTGGGTGGCTCAGTCAGTTAAGTGTCTGACTTCAGCTCAGGTCTTGATTTCACAGTTTGTGAGTTCAAGCCCCCATAAGGCTCTGGGCTGACAGCTCAGAGTCTGGAGCCTGCTTTGGATCCTGTGTCTCCCTCTCTCTCTGTCCGTCCCCTGCTTGTGCCCTGTTTCTCTCTCTCTCAAAACTGAATAAATATTTTTAACAAGTTTTTAAAACCTGAGTTACCTTATATTTAGAAATAATTTTTCTCCCCTTTATTATAGCAGATTCTACTGCATAAAGATTGAGTAATATAGCTCAGCTATAATGAGATATCACCTCACACCTGTCAATATGGCTAAAATCAACAACACAAGAAACAACAGGTGTTCGTGAGGATGTGGACAAAAAGGAACACTTGTGCACTGTTATTAGGAAAGCAAACTGGTGCAGCCACTGTGGAAAACAGTATGGAGTTTCCTTAAAAATAGGACTACCCTGGGGCACCTGGGTGGCTCAGTGGGTTGAGTGTCCGACTTCGGCTCAGGTCATGATCTCACCATTTGGGGCTTCGGGCCCCACATCGGGCTCTGTGCTGACAGCTTGGAGCCTGCTTTGGATTCTGTGTCTCCCTCTCTCTCTGCCCCTTCCCCACTCATGCTCTGTCTGTCTCTCTCTAAAAAATAAACATACATAAAAAATTTAAAAAAAAATAGAACTACCTTATGACCCAGCAATTGCGCTATTAGGTATTGACCCAAGGAATACATGATATATGCATCTCTATGTGTTTATAGCATCATTTTTTACAATAGCTGAGCTATAGAAGCAGCTCAAGTGTCCATCAATAGATGAGTGGATAAAGAAGATGTGGTACCTATACAATGGAATATTATTCAGCCATAAATAAGAATGAAATCTTGCCATTTGCAATGACATGGATGGAGCTAGAGTATAGTACTGAGGGAAATAAATCAGAGAAAGACAAATACCATATGATTTCACTCATGTGTGGAATTTAAGAAACAAAACAAACACACAAAGGGGAAAAAATAAGAGAGAGAGAGAAATCAAGAAACAGACTCTTAACAATAGAGAACAAACTAATGGTTACCAGAGGGGAGGTGGGTGGGAGGATAGAGGAAATAGGTGATGGGGATTAAGGAGGGCACTTGTGATGAGCACCAGGTGTTGTATTGAATCACTATGTCGATACCTAAAAGTAATATAGTACTGTGTGTTAACTAACTGGAATTAAAATAAAAACTTAAAATAAAAAACAACAAAAACAAGTAAAATAAACAACTGGTCTTGGTGGAAACGCATTCCATCAGTAACACTTTGCTGGTAGGATGCTTGCTACTTAGAAGTCTTCTCAGGACCACTCATTACTCCAGATTATATTTATGCCATTGAGTCAGGTTACTATGATACACAAGCTCAAGAGAGTTTAATAATTATTGTCTATATGACTTACTCTATTAAAAATTAAATTTTAGTCATATAATTTTATATAGGAATGTACTCTATAATTCTGATCTTAAAATGATGTGCATATATCTATTCAAAGTTGTATTCTTCAAAACATTAAAAAATTGAGACCAGTGAATTTGAATTTTCAGTATAAAACACTGTTGGTATCTCTAAAATTTACTCAGATAATTCATAATTTAAAAAACATTAAAATTAAAATATTTTAGGGTAATTCATTATCTCATGCTACTGTATTAAGGTAATTTGTAAATTAATAGTCTAAATTACTAAATGACTAAATTTCTATTCAGACACAAGAATAAGTGAACTTTCTTATTATAAACTCATAATTTTGCATCAAGATGCAAAAAGAGCCAAGTGATTCAAAACTGTAGAAGCAACGTAATGAGATAAATGGATACCACACACATACAAAAAAAAAGAGTTTTTACAGATTTAAGAGGTTGGCACACTCTTCTCTCACTAGGATATAACCAATTACAGGGACAGGAATCCTTACATGTTTTAGTTACTAATGTATACAAAGATCCAAGACAGGGCTCAAAACACATACTTTAATCTCCATTTTATGAGTAAAATCTAAAAATCAAATAAGGTAAACACTGGCAAAGAAGGGTTAGCTAACTTTTAAAATAAGGCCTCTATTTCTACTTCTTTTGTCAAAAGACAAACCATATTAGATTTAACATAATAATTATCAGGGAAAATGGCAACAAAAAAGCACGATGAATTATAATTTCATATGGATTATTTGTAAAATATTCTTTCATAATAGTAATTATTACATGGCCTCTGAAATCAGACCATCTGGTTTCTAATCCCAGGTTTGACAAACTGCTGTGCAACCTTAGGCAAGTCACTTAATCTTTCTGTGCCTCCTTTTCCTAACTGTATTTTATACACAATGATAAAACCTACCTCATGGTGTTGTCATGACAATTAAATGAGAGATAAAAACTGCTATTTAATTATTTTTTGGTAGTAGTAGTAGTAGTAGTAGTAGTAATAGTAGTAGTAGTAGTAGTAGTAGTAGTAGTGGTAGTAGTAGCAGCAGCAGCAGTAGTAGCAGTATATACTAATAAGTGTTCACAGTCATTCTGTATGGACACCTCTAATCAAGGCAGAATGTACTAAGAATTTTGCTTCACAGATAAAACGCATATACAATAACAACTCATTGAATTTCTAAGAGTTTTTATAGTTATAAACATTAATAATTTGTTTTTAAACAGTACTATATAAATATAAAAAGAACATAAAATAGACTTAGAGTTTGGAAATTACCTTTTGAACTTTTATAATTAGCTTTTTAAACCTATGCCTACAGCTAAAATCACATGTAAACTATCCTAACCAGAGGTGATTTATTTTAATATATATTTTAATATAAATTAATGTTAGTATTGCTCATAATTATGAGTCTTCATTTTATTGTTATGCTTTTGTGATAAATATTTGTTGCTTACTGCTTATAGTATCTTTTCTCTAGATTATTGTTGGGATAATACCATTAATTTTTCTTTAAGTCTATGTTCTGTCTTGTTGAATTATATGAAAGGAATGAAAAAGAAATGCATTTCAATAATATATAGGAATCTGAAACAGTTCAATTAAAAGCAAGTTAAATAATGTGGTTAGTCTGCATGAAGTAGTAAACATGATGGCATGAATTTCAATGGCAACCTGCATTCAATATTTCAGCACAAATGTTTTCAAATATCATTTTAAATGTGCAACTTTATATCTATGTTATGCGTTGAACTGCATACCTGCAAAGAGATATGTTGAAAAATTCTAACCCTCAGTACCTCCAAATGTAAGCTTAGTTAGAAATAAAAGTCTTTACAAGGTAAACAAGTTTAAATATGGTCATCATACTCAGCCTTGTGAGCATGACTGGTGCCCTTGTGAAAAGGGAAAATTTGGACACAAGGACAGACACAAATAGAGGGAAGAGGACGCATAGATACACAGGGATAATGTCACATGAAGACCAAGATCAGAGCAATGCATCTACTACAAGCCCAGGAACAGCATAGGCTATAAGAATTGAGCTTTATAAGAAAGGCAGGGGAAGTTACTTTCCTCACACCTTCAGAGAGAACATGGCCTTGCCAACAGCTTGCTTGACTTCAGACTTCTGCTCCCCCTCCTCCCCCACTGATCTGCAAGGCAAGAAACCACTTGTTGTTTTGAGCCATCCAGTCTGTGGTCCTTGGTCACAGCAGTCCTAGGTGTACATGACATTTTACTAAAGGTGCTGTTGCATTTCTGGTGTTTAGTTACCTATCTTCCATAATCTTAATTATATATTTCTTTGAAACTGAAACTGTTCTATAAAGATGTCACACCCCTGTAGAAATATCTTGAATCTGAAGGTGTGACACCACAGGCATAAGGCAGATTGTTTTCATCAGTAGATTTTACTGTGTTCTCTTATATTCTACAAAATGTGTATTTTATTTATGCAGAAAAATTGGATTAGGGTTTTCCATAGAAGAAACTAGTGTAAATTTCAGGGTTTTTTTTTTTTAACTAGAATAATTTTGTTTTATCTTAGACTGCTTTTTAGTGAGAAAAAAAACTGTGTTCTTTACACCTTGATTTGAATATTCAATAGAAACAATTTTATGCTATACTGGGTCAAGGTAAAAGACATATACTAAACCATATCTTACATATGATTTGAACCACAGATATGGAGGCATTATACAATAGCTATTAGTTATAACCATTCACCAGGAGCTAAGTGCATAATAAAAAATAAAGGAGTCAACTAAAATTTCTACCATAAAGTATTCCACTATAATTGAGAAACACATTTTGTATCATCTTTTTTTGCACTAAGAAAGTAAATTCATTCTTCAAGACACAATTCCTTTTTCTTCTTATATGTAAAAAATATAACCTACTTCCATAATAATTGTAAGAATGATGAATATGTTTACTTCTTTTTTTCCTTCTCAAAAATACTTCTTTCCTCTGGGATTTCCTTTTTCTTCAGATTCAAAATAATAGATTTTTCTCTGAGTCCTTCCTATGCACCAACTTCATTCAGATTTGAATTCCTCAGATATTTTAGTCTTTAATGAAAAGACAATGTTTACAAAAGATTGTGTCTATTATGCAATTTTAGAGCAGTTGTGGCCTACAAAGACATCAGGTGACAGCTCCCAAAGGGAAGGAGGGAGTCAGTTGAGATGATCTGGATGGAGGACAGGAGAAAACAAATCAAGGAGAAGGCAAACCCATGTAGACATAAAGAATACCAATCAATGATCAGAAGTAGATCTTATCCAGGCAAGCTGGACACAAAAGGAGACACTACAAAGGATGTGGGTTAGTATATAGATTACGGAGTCACACTTCATTCATTGACTGTATCTCTTAGTGGCTGTGTGATTTAGAGCATTAGTTTTCTCATCAACTAAAAAGAAGTAATATTAATTATCTCATTAGTTTATTATAGGGATAAAGTGAGATGTTCTTTTTAGAGCTCTTAGCATAGTATTTGTGTGGTAACTTCTAAACACCTGATAATAGTCAAGGCAAGATAATGGCCTTCTTAGAGCAGTAGCCCTAATAAGGCAGGCAACAACTGACCCATTAAGTAGCAAAACTGTCCAAGAATTTTTTCTACATCCTTTTTTTTTTTTAATCTAGCTGACTGGAATACTCTATATGTCTACTGAAATAAAATATCTATCATTTCTATGTCATTATTGATTATATTTCATCAAGACCAAGGCTTTAATATTTCAATACCTTGATCAGAAGTGGATCTTATCCAGTAACTCAAATTTATATCTCCAGGCCT
>JAQQST010001944.1:0-11252 GCA_028646485.1 Cryptoprocta ferox
CGCCTCGTTTCCGTAGTGTAGTGGTTATCACGTTCGCCTCACACGCGAAAGGTCCCCGGTTCGAAACCGGGCGGAAACAAGTTTCTTTTCTTCAAAGTTAATTCTAACAGACGGGAAAAGGCCGGGCAGGGGACAGGGAAGATTGGGAAGAAACAGCTGCACGTGCGAGTGTCAGGAACCCTGAGAAGTACCATTACTATACTCTGTCCACTGTCTATGAGCCAGGACTCATTTGTCTTTTCTCTTAAGCAGGTCGAAGAGGAGGCCGCGACGTTACCGGGTTCCCGCCGGAAATACACAACGTCAGGGTGGATTTTGTATCAGGAAATCCCTTAAAATCTCCTTCATGATCTTCTAGCTCCTGAAGCTTCTCCATAGGCTGACCTTGGAGAAGACGATCAGGTGTCTGAAGTATTGCCTAAGGGCACCGGCTCAACTTCTCTGGACTCCGGAGCAAAATCGCCCAACAAGTTTATTCCCTGGACAGAGCCAAGGTAAATAAATCTAAATCCCTACCTGGATCTCAAGCCAAGGATTTCCACCATCAGTATTTCATGTCCACCCAATTAAAAGTATGTATTTTTGTATTTTACCGAACTAAAGAACCCAGCACTTACTCAAGGATACCATATATATTTTTCAACGACACAACCTTATTTACAAATGCAAAGAGGAAGTGTGATAAAAAGACACTCGGTGAACCCCTGAGGGTGTAAGCGCTGCGGGTGGACCAGAAAAAGGGTGGGGTAAACAGAAACTAGCTGAAAGACAAGTAGGAAAGAGTCTTGCCTTAGAGTCCCCATGGTGCTGTTTCCTGAACTAAGGTACAGAATACTTTATCTTACGTACTCAGGACCCAAATATATATCTATTAATTAATCAGGAAAGTGGAGCTTTTTAAACACTCTAGGAAAACAGAAAATTTTATCTATGTAAACCAGTCTAGTGAAAAACGTAAGGAAAATATTTTTTTAAATACGTGATGTGATGGAAATGAGACCAGCTAGGTCAGGAATCCCCAACACAAGACTACACACTGCTAATTATAATGGATTCAAGTCTTCTCAGGTTGTGTGTAAAAGGCAATTTCAGTTGCAATAGGATATTAGAAAAGGGTTAAATATTAAAAGCAGTACAAATCGGTACCAAGCTAAGCACGAAAGAACTAAATATGATTCTTAGACAAAGGCAGGGAGCAAAAAAGTATTACATTGAATAGAGGTGTGTTGAAAAAACAAAATTTGAAGATCTAACTGGCTTTATTAAATAATTCATGAGTGGGGCAGTATCCCATCTAACAAGTAGAGGGGAGCGTCAAGGTGTTGTACAAAATGGAAAGTTCTTATAGGAAAGAGAATGGGACAAAAAGGTATTAGCTAAAGAAAAAAAGGATTGTTTCAGGCAGGATTGTCTTTCCTTATGGGGAATAGTAGGGATTCTAATGTGGTGAATTACTTCATCTTCCTTTAGGGAAAAGAGAGGGCCCATGTGACAGATTAACTCATTGGTGCTGACCAGAAAGTTCCAGATTTATTGGCTTAAAATTCTAATTTTTTTGAATGTTTATTTACGAGAGAGAGAGAGAGAGAGAGAGAGAGAGAGAACCAGGATGAGTAGGGGAGGGCCGAGGGGGTGGGGGGAAACACAGAATCCAAAGCAGGCTCCAAGCTGTCAGCAGGGCTCAAACTCACAGACCAAACTGTGAGATCATGACCGACTGAGCCACTCAGGTGCCCCTACTGGCTTCAAATTCTACTCTTGGAAAGGTGGAAACTGCAATTAAGTCTTGGTTTGCTGTCCTGGGGGCCAGTGACACCATCTTGGGCCTGTGTTTTTCTTTTAACAGGTGTCATGGTCGTAGGTCTATCTATAATGTAGTGGGACTGCATTGCCCTGAACTGGCTTCCTTTCATGGCCAAAGGTATGATAAAGGAACGAAATCTCCCAAGTGAATTTTCACTCATTTGCCCTTGTGTAGGTCCCTGTAAAACAAAGGAGATCAGGTGAAGAACCGTTCAGTATTTGGTCTTTTCCAGAGACTCACAAGAGACATCAAAAAAGAAAGTTCGAGTATTAGAGGCAGTTAGTTAGGTTCCAAGAGGATGCCTGGAGGCCAGCAGAGAGGAAGTGGTTGGAGCCAGCTGTCAGGAGGGTCCTGGGCACTCCAAAACAAAGCCGCAAAAAGCTACATCAAACCAGACAGGCCCAAGATAGCTGACAGTTAGGTTGGAAACCCCCGCCAAAATAAAGACAAAAAGATGACAAATCTTGCTTCGGAGATATCCCCGCCCCAAGTAATGAATATTCCACCCTCTCATTAACAACTGTCAATGAAAGATAGAAACCCAAACCCCAAGGATCTGAACTGCTCTCTCTCTCTCCCTCCCTCTGCCCCCTACTTCCCTCCGGCTTCCTGCCCTCTATCCCAAGAGTATACTTTCCACTTTAATAAACTGTAATACTAGTGTCCGTCGTCTGTCGTGTTGTGTGTCTGTCCTTGAATTCTCTCTCGCGACAAGACCAAGAACCTTGGCCAACCTCTTTGGGACGGGCTGGGTCCGAGCCTCAGGGTCCAGGGGCTCCCCAGGTCACCTGGCAAGAGCATCCCACAGATTTTCTTTAGCAACTTGGGCACATTCCCAAATGTTCAGCCTCCTGAACTGTCACTGGGTCCCGAACACCTTGTTGGAAGAAGAACTGGAGACCATAAGTCCACGCTAGTAGATATCCTAGAGGATCAATAGCTGGGTTTGCAATCCAGTCCGTGGGCCAGGCTTTCGGTATAGGATAGAAGGTCCCAATTGATAGAATCTTCATGTGCAGGCTCCTTGACTTCCAGAAGCTGTTGGAACCAGACTTAAGCAATCCTATTGTGAAGATTGTGGTGGATACGAGGGCTGAATTTTGGTTGGGCGTCCCCATGGCTCTCAGCCTAGTAAGGAGTGATTCACATCTGCCTATGGACCATTCCAGTCATTCAACTTGTTTGCATTCTATTCCATCCTTCCCTTGAGTGGTCATTACTCTTAAGTAATTTATTCCTAGTGTTCTCTTCCCTTTTTTTTTTTCCACATAGAGATCTTGTGATTTCTCAAATTTCTCCACCTCTGCATGTTCATAAGTCTGGCTAAAGCTAGAAACCTACGCCAAAGACAAGTCGCACAGTTGGACACAACCCCATCTACTTCCACAGAATCCAATTTTGAGGTCTACAGCTGGTGGGTACCTCACGTGGGAGTTCCTGTGGGGCAAGCAGGTTTAGAGGCGGGACAGAAGGACTGAACAGTGCAACTATCATTCCTTTCCAGGGGAGCAATTCCTTAAAGAAGCTTTTGTCTTTTTTAAAATTTTTTTAAAAATATATTTTTATTTATTTTTGAGAGAGAGAGTGAGAGACAGAGTGTGAGCAGGGGAGGGGCAAAGAGAGAGAGAGAGAGAGAGAGAGAGAGAGAGAGAGCCAGAGACACAGAATCTGAAGCAGGTTCCAGGCTCTGACCTGTCAGCACAGGGCTACACAGGGCTCAAACTCATGAACTGTGAGATCATGACCTGAGCCAAAGTCAGCCACTTAACAGACTGAGCCACCCAGGCGCCCCAGGAGCTTTGGTCTTTTGCCAAGTCTAAGTGCCCTGGGCATGATTTCATGTTGCAACCCTCGTTGGGTAAGAATTCCCCAAATATATGTTGGACTATCTAAGCTGGTTCCTTTACTTACTTTCTGATTCTTGTCCCACTGAGATTTGAACTTTGCTTCTGAATTGCTCGTCCAGAGCTTTGATCCCTGGACCTTAAGATAATGTCGGGAGGATACGGTTCATACAACTTTTGGAGAAACAAAACTAAGCTGTCAGAGAAAAACATGCAGTATGGATTCACTCTGTGAACCAGGTATGGTTATAATGTCCAGTGAGTTGTCTTAATCTTCAAGGGCCCCAAATTCCTCCCCTTACATCTGTGTCTAAAGTTCAGAGTCTTACCAATGTATCACATGCTTCCTGACTTCTCCTCCAATTGACAGAATCACAGGGAGAGCTAAGCTATGCCTTTGGAGTGGAAATCCAGTATAAGATGATGGAACTTCCAACTGGGTCCCTTTGATTATTGGGTTTGACAAAGAAGTGCCACAGGCTGTCATGTTCAGTGTGTGAACGTAATTCCAACGGGTTGGATGGGGGCTAAAGCAGAGGCTGATAACTATGGGATGATACTTCAGGGGAGCAGAGATGAAATTTCATTTCTACTCTTTCCCTCTCTTGTCTGTACACATCCCACCTACTATCTGTTATTTCCAGCCCTAAAGAGCCGTTCAGGACTTTTGGTACCTTAGCTGCAAGCAAAACTTTATTTATGCTTATTTTATTCTCTATCCTTCCCAACTGTTCTGCTAGAATCTCTCTATTTTGTAGATTACTTCTCCTGCCTGTCCTGCTAAATTCCTTTTCCTGTGTGTCTCAAAGAGAGAGAATTATTCTTTTATTCATTGATCCGTTCTTTAACAACTGTAGACTGAACGTTATGATAGGTCTGGAGGATATATTAGGTACTTACACACACAACTGGCTTTCTAGGAATTTCCAATATTTTGGAAGATAGACACAAGTAGACCATTATTTCATCGGGGAATTATTAATGTCCAAATGTAAATAAGTACATCAGAGGGCATCTAAGTCAGTTTAGGGGGTCAGAAAAATCTTTCAAAGGAAACGAGTTCTGGAATGAGATTTGAAAAATGAGAAGGAGGCAGAACAATGAAGAGGCAGGGAGAGACTGTTCCCCTAGACGGAAGCACGTGCCTAGAAGCATGAGAGTGACCAACACGTGGAGATCTGAGGACTGGCCAGAGACACGGAGATGATGAGCATCATAAGGTATTAGACATTTTAGTGAAGGAATATGGGGGACACTAACTGGATTTGGGCTGCAGGTATTTAGAGTTAGGGGACAGAAGGGTCACTCAGAATGCAATGTGGCAACATATTGGAGTAGACTAGACTGGTTGGAGGGAGGCCAACTGTATAGTGGTTGTGTCAGAGGAGGTTAGAGTACAGGATACCGGGTGTTGGCCAAACATATAGGTACTTTCCTAACCACCAGAAGTGTCTATGACAGAATGTCCGACGTGAGTGAGTGAGCTCTCCTCATGAGACATTTGAGCAGAAACTACATGGTGTGTCAACAGTCAGAAGGACTTGCAGGGGCTTCTGGTGGCTCAGTTGGTTGAGTGTCCGACTTCTGCTCAGGTCTCACGGTTTGTAAGTTCAAGCCCCATGGCTGGCCCTGTGCTGACAGCTCAGAGCCTGGAGCTTGCTTCCGTTCTGTGTCTCCGTCTCTCTCTGTCCCTCCTCCACTCATGCTTTGTCTCTCTCTCAAAAATAAATATTAAGAAAATTAAAAAAACCTGGCAGTTTAAGCAAAAGTATAACAATCGATTGTGGATTTTATAATATGTAAAGTAAAACGCCTGACAACAATAGCATAAAGGTGGCACGCGACAAATGTGAAGAGGTATGAGGTCACTCGGAGGGAGACTGGTAAGATATAGATGTATGTGTCATGAAGCCTAAAGCAGTCACTGAATAACAAAAAAGACTTATAGCTAATGAGCCAAGAAAGGAGAGGAAATGGAATCATGTAAAAACTACGGTAGAGTAATTGCTTTTCCAGGACTCTAGAAATACTGGTACAAGTGGGCAAAGATACGTCTACAGGAAGGAAGACTACAGCATTATTTGTGGTATTGGACAGGACACAGGACAGAGAGCGGTAAGGTAATCGAGGTCTTCTCCTTCACGAGGGGAAGGCCACAGAACAAATGCTCTTCAAGCACAAACATTACGTCCCTGGGTGGGCTCGAACCACCAACCTTTCGGTTAACAGCCGAACGCGCTAACCCATTGCGCCACAGAGACTTGCTGAAAGCCCCATCTTCATCCCAATAGAGAGTGAGCGTGCACTCCACGCTGGGGACAGCCACACGCTGGGGACAGCCACCGGCCTTGGCAGGACCACTGCGCATGTTCCAAAGCCCCGAAAGTCCAGGAGGAGTGGACGGGGCTTGTTCCTCGCGTTCGAAACCCTTGCTTGGGCGATTCCGAAAGCAGAAGGGCGGCCCGCCGAACTGTTAGTCGCTGTGGCGGGAACCAGAAACTTAAAGGGAAGGGGGTGGGGGGAGATCGGGGCGGGGGAAGACGAACCGTGGAAAGGAGAAGTCTGGACCAGACGGACAGACCTGCCAGGAAGCCACTAAGGAGGCACGGCCGGGACCTGAGATATGAAAGCTGCCTTGGTCCACCTCAGCTTCTCCCCATCTGCCATCCACTCACTAGTCTTTATGGGAACGGTAATGTGGGCAAATGCAATCATCACCCAAATCAGGTCATGAAAAATTGCCATCCTACAAGCGGACATTGATCCCCTTTCCAGGCAATTCATACCCTATCTGGCTGAGTTGATTATCACTTGGAGGTCTATTTGCTATCGGCTACAATTGCCTGTTCTTGAAATTCAAACAAATAAATGCATGTTTTTTGCGTTTGTCTTTTTCTTTTCACACAACATTATGTTCATCAAATACAACTATATTGATATGTACATCACTTCTTGATTTTGGTATTATTGGAGTCACTTTGGTGTTACTTAGTATTGATTAGTGATGAATATTCTGGATTGGGGTTTTGTGTGTGTGTGTGTATTTGTGCATTCATAGAAGTACTGCAGTTGCTGGGTCATGGAGGAGGAGAACGGTGGTCTTGCTTTCCTTGCAGTTTCATTTGTTTTTGTCCCCAGCTCCCTTTCCCTTCCATGGACGCGTATTTGCATATCCACAAATGACTAGGAGAATGGCATTTTTACCAGCCTTTCCCCAAACGCGGTAGATTGAAATTACTTAAGTATCTGTCATCGGTCTTTAGTTTTACGCTGGTATGGCATCATTACACCATTATTACTAACACCAGAATGAAGCGGTGACAAATGCAATAACATATCAAAAACATGATGTTGCTTGGTAATGATTAGTCAGAAAAAGTGTATATTCATTCATGTGAATTTGAAGAAAGGACAAGCCTAATCTGTGGGGATAGACATCCCTAAAATAGCAGCGATGCATCAGCATTACCTGGAAAGTGTATCAAAGGGCCATGCTCCGATGAGAGAAAAATTCTGTCTTGATCCCTGGTATTGATTGCACATTTCAGTATGTAAATAACTGCCCATTAGCGACCTGGGCATTTTGTTGGGTGAATACACATTACTGATTTCCTTTTTCGGATAAAATTGGCCGTCCAACGTTAGAGACAGCAACGCAGACCACGACCAGTTTGGAGTGTGTCGCAAAAGTCTTTAAAATCTGTTCTTTTTGTGTCCAGAAGTCTCACCAATGTTTGAAATAGTTCCACCAACTCCCCCCCCCCCCCCCCAGGACTAGACCGTTTCAGGGTTTCTCTGCGACAGCGCTGCTGCATACAGTTTAGTGAACTATTGTTCTGTTTCGTTCTTTCCTCCTTTCTCCTGACCTCATTGCACCTCCTGGTGGCCTGCGAAAAGTGTGACTCTTGGCGTGCAGGGAGGGAGGGCGGCCCGTGCGCGTTTCAAACACACTGTAAAACGGAAGCCTTGCCGTGACTCGGATTCGAGCCCAGGTTGCTGCGGCCACAACGCAGAGCACTCGCCACTATACGATCACGGCGCGCCCCCGTCCCGGCCGTGAACTCAGCCCCTGCCCTCCCACCTGGGACGAAAGTCATTCCCGTTTGTTGCTGGACAGCTGCAGGTACTCGTGCTGTTCCCTAGTGTCTTCCCTCCGTTCCCCCCTCCGCATTCGGGTCACTTACCTCCCCTGCGTCCGGCCCCGCCCGTGCCTCTGCGCTGGCCTCCCGGGCGGCACCTGTGCGGTGTCCATGCCCCCCCCCCACCCCGCTTCTTTCCCTCCTCCTTACGTTTCCCCCTCGATGCCCCCACCTCCCACTCCGGCTCCCACCCCACCGCCGGCGGCCGAGCCGAGCGCCCGCAGCGCAGATGCGCGGGTGAAGACGAATCAACCCATCACGAGCGCCCACCAGGCGTTCGGCTTCTCTTGGGCCCCTGTTGCCGCAGGCCCGCGGGGGGTGGCAGCCCTGGGCATCTCTGGGGGCTCTGGCGTCTGAGGCGGGCGTGGAACAAGGTGGGGGGCGGGGAGGCTGTGCAGCCGGCTGCCCTTCGGCCGCGGGAATCGCCCGACGCACGGGTTTCAAACGGGACAAACACTGCCCAGCAACTGCTCTCCGGTTTTCCGAGGCTTCGGAGCCTGCAAGGCGGTCCCGGGAAGGCGGGTGGCGCCCCCTTGCGTTGAGTGAGTGCTTGCTCTCGGTTAGATGCGAGCGGGTGTCTCCGCGGGTCTCTGTGGCGCAATCGGTTAGCGCGTTCGGCTGTTAACCGAAAGGTTGGTGGTTCGAGCCCACCCAGGGACGCACCCCCCCCCCACGGTTTTTTTTTTAGATCGTGAAAGTTGTGTTTTTCTAACCTGTACATCCCCTCGCCTAAAGGCAGAGAAATGCCTGTATTAGAAATATCCTATCCTTATGCGTCTTGTGCACAACAGAAGGACCTAAGCCAACATAGTCAGGGATCCTCGATCCTCAAAGACCTGGCGAGGAAAAGAGGTCACCAGGATTCCTTCAAGAGTTCCTATGAACAACGAAGTTTCTTTGTACTAATATTTATCTAAGCGTTCCCTTATAGTTTTGAAATGAATTCGGTTTTATGCTGCAGCCATATGCAGTCAATACTTACATACATATACATGGTAGGATGCAATTGTTCTAGCATAGTCTTTAGGCTTGACATGGTTTCTGTATGATTCCATTTTTTCTCCTTTGATGGCTTATTAGCTATAACTCTTTCTTTTGTTATTTCAGCTACTGCTTTAGGCTTCATAGCACATACGTCTGTAACTTACCACAGTCGCCTTTAAGTGATCTCATACCTCTTCACATGTCTCCTCTGCCCGCCTTGATGCTAGTTTTGCCATGCATTTTACCTTGCGTTTGTTATAAACCTCACAATTCATCATCATTATCTTTGTTTAATCTGTCTCTTGGTATTAGGGGTTTAAATAATAAGAAAAAAATCATATATTTTCCCATGCAGATATCCTTTCTTCATCTCCTTGGGTACATACAGATTCCCATCTGGTACCAGTGTCCTTCCCAGAGGAAGAAGGGTGAGTGTGCTGGTGATGAAGTCTTTCAGCATTTGTAGATCTCTAAATGTCATTATTCACTTTCATTTTTGCAAGACTTTTTTTGGGGGAGAGGAGGCAAGGAATTCCACCACTGACGCCTCCCCTCCCCCCCCAGTCCTTTAAAGATGTTGCTCCACTGTCTTCTCGTTCATGCTGGTTCTGGTGAGAACTCTGACATCATCTTTATTTTTTTTCTGTATGTACTGTTAACCTTGAAATAAAATTGCCAGTTATTTTACCAGCCAAAGATCAGTTTGTTCAGGAATAGCAGAGAATTACAGTCGCAGACAAGCAAGCGAAAGCAAAACCGTAGGCAGGTGCACAGAACAAAGGAAAGGTATGCTCTTTTATACAGGAAAGTGGGAAGCTGGGAAGGCTGTTATCAATAAAAAGTACTCGGGCTCAAACTGGGAGTTTTAAGTACAGGGGCTTCCTGTTGGCAGAGTTGTGACTGTCTTTCATTGGCTGGGCTGTTGCCCCGAGGGAGGAAAGCCTCTCATCCTTCTGCAGGGTAGCAAAGTAGTATCCTGCAAGGCCCACCTCTTACAGTTGGATTTACAACTGAGGGCAAATGGTAAGGCGCCAGACCTCTCCCTGTCGAACCTCCCCACTCCATTCCAGTGAGGTTTCCCTTAATGAATGTTCATAGTCGCCCTGTCTTTTTCCTCTGGCGGCTTTAAAGATCCCCCCTCCCCCACCAATGGATTTGAGCAATTTAATTATGATGTAAGTTGGTGTGCATTTTTAAATAGTCCTTGTGTTCATTCATTGTATCCATTTGGCTCCTTGGGTAGGTGGGGTGATAAGTTTCATTGTGATTGAGGGGCCCTTCTGGGTGGCTCAGTCAGTTAAGCATCTGACTTCGCTCAGGTCATGATCTCACAGATCGCTGGGCTGGAGTCCCGAGTTGGCCTCTGTGCTGACAGCTCAGAGCCTGGAGCCTGCTTTGGATTCTGTGTCTCCCTCTCTCTCTGCCCCTCCCCTGCTTGCTTTCTGTCTCTCTCAAAAGTAAATAAGACATAAGTAAGTTTTTAGTTAAAAAATAATTTTCATTATGATTGGAAAATTTTCTGTTGTTTCTTCAAACATTTTTACTTCAAAAAATTTTCTCCTCCAGTCTTTTCAGGGATTCCAATCACTCATATATTAGGCCTTTAAAAGTTGCCCTACTATTCACTGATGCTATGGTAACTTCAAAGTTTTTCGTTTTTGTTTTGTGTTTTGTTTTTTTACTGTGAGTTTCACTTTGGATATTTCCACTGTTTATGGCTTTTATGTTACCTAATATATATATTTTTTTTACACACTGTCTAATCTGCTGTTAATTCCATCTGGTGAATTTATTATCTCAGATGTTATAGTTTCTTCCTTTAGATTTGATCTTGGTCATTTGTATATGTTCCATATTTCCACTTAACGCTTTGGGCATATGCAACACAGTCATAATATCTGTTTTAAAGTCTGCTCTGATAGTTTTAACATCTTGTCAGCTCTCCTTCAGTTTCAGTTGATTATTCTCCTCCTTTGGGTTTTGTTTTCTTGCCTCTTGCATGCCTGGCACTCTGATTGGATGGCAGACACTGCCACAGTTTACCTTCTTGGATACTGGCTACTTTAGTATTCCTATACTTTTTTTTTGTTTGTTTTGTTTTTGTTTTTGTTCTAGGATACAGTTGGGGGGTGTGGCTTGCTCTCCAGTGTGACTCGGAGCACACAAACAGATGCAGGTTGTTAAGTACTGAAAAGGCTTTCCGGCAGCGGTGGAACTCCAGCCTGGTGGTGTTCGAGCCGCCTTGCCTCAACCCACCCTTCCATGTCCGATAGACGTCGGGATAAAAGGAAGCTGTTTCCGCCCGGTTTCGAACCGGGGACCTTTCGCGTGTGAGGCGAACGTGATAACCACTACACTACGGAAACGAGGCGACGGCTGCGGGTCCCGCTCTCGGCCCGAGAAGCTTCGCTCCCGGCCCTGCTGTCCCGCCCGCCGCGTCGGTGTCGCTGCGAAGGCCCTGGGAGCACCGGCGTCCCTCCG
>JAQQST010001945.1:0-11247 GCA_028646485.1 Cryptoprocta ferox
GGTTCTAGGTGCGTTTTCCATCTCTCTTTCTCTTCCCCTGGTCTCTCCGGGGCACAGCGCGCTCTCCCTGTGTTGGGCTCGGGGGCTCCTTCCCCTGCACCACCGGGACCGCCCGTCCCCTAATTTCCCAGATCGCAGTCACTCACTCAGGCATCTTTGAGGTTGTCTTCTTTCTGGCGTCTGTTTCTTCTTCCCCCACTTGCAAATCCAAGTTTTATCCCTTCAGTCCTTCTCAGTTCAATCCATACGGGCATGCGCGGATTACAGAGCTCCCTGCTCTTCCGCCATCTTGTCCTCCTCTCTCCACTTCTATCTTTCAACATTACGTGTGACCAAACAATCAAACAAAATAATGTCCTTTATTGTCTCCTCTTCCAATTCCCTGCACATCTTTCACCAAATCTTTCTCTCTTCTGACTCTCATGGATTATCTAGGTCCTATTTCCTCAGAAGAGGAGGCCTGTATTATTTAATTTATTAATTGCTTATATTTTTAATGACACTTATATCTCAACTATCGTTATCATCTGGCCTCTAATCACAAATAATTCAGATTATTTCTCTTTTTTCAGGGCAATCCTGGTCAACCCGTATCAACCCCAATTGTTCCTGACCTCCGTCTCTCACTAAACTGTGAGTTTTTCTAGGCCCATTAATGTGTCCTAACCACTCTGGTGTCCTTTTGCAGACATGTGAATGGCCTGTCTATATTCCCTGAGACTTACTCTTATGTCTCTTTGCCTGCACTTTTCTCTACGGGCAGTGCCTTATGTGGAGGTCCTAGGAATTAATCACCTCTTTCTTCTGGCCTGGGCTCTGCCCTCAACTGATAACTTTTAAAAGCTGGGATATATCTAGTCCAGACCTCTTGTCCCTCAGGTGGGAAAAATATGAAGCACACACTCTATACTTCCTTCCAGAATTCACCAGCATGATTAAATTTTAGTGACCCACAGTAATAGCTGGCCTAATACCATACCCTTCATTGGCTGCCATCCCTTACCTGTCTCAGTTGCCCCTTCCCCTACCCAAGTGCTTCCTGCCATCACTTCCCAGAGAAACACAACCTACAACCAAACCCTGTCCCAGGGTTTGCTTTTGGGGGAACATCAAAAAAAAAGTTCCCTGTGGCCAACTCTGAGTCTATCACATAGTCAGAACTGCACAAGTATCTGTTGAATGAATGGATGAATAGACTAGTAAGATTAACAAACCATGAATCTTGCTGTGTTATTTGAATTTATATAAAGTCTTTTAAGGTTTGAAATGACTCAACCACTATACTTTTGCCATAGTTTTACACTACACATAATTCAGAATCATGTCTACATTGTAGTAAATGTAGATTATCTTTGCTCTGAATTGCTTCACCTTGTCAGTACATATTCTTTCACATTGATATTTTTCTAGATTATAAAAGATTCCCAGAAGAATAAAGCATGTACAGCCTACACACCAGAAATAGTTCACAAATAGCAGAAATTTAAGATAACGATGCCAGCTCTATCTTCAAAAGAGATCACAATGACAATAGTCAGCTTCTCCCGTCGGTGTGAACTACATATCTTTGCAATCCCTCCTAAATAAAAAATAAAACCTAGTCACAGAAGACACATCTGTGCTAGGGACAGATCTATTTGGCATCCCTTATTTTTAAGCTGTATTAGACCATAATACCCTTGAATTCCTTGTGATCTTTGTTTATGTCTCCTAATTTCTCAATAATTTTGAAGAAATTTAGGTACCTTGTCAAATTTAAGGATTTGAAGATGCTTTTGTCTGTGTCCTCCATAATCCAGCAGAGGGAGCAGTGTGTCACCTAGAAAAGCCTCAGTGGCCTACACCCTTGACATTGGACTCTTGAGCTAGACAGAGGCACAAATATCAATGCGAGCTTTCCCCTGACAGAAACAGAGCAGAGACTCAAACAAAAATGCTAGTGAAAGTAGAAGGAACAGTTACTGTGTGGCAGAATTTGAGAGATTGGACCAAACATACTCCAATCTGAAATCTCTTTGATAATCAATTCTTTCTAACTGATGCATTAAGGATTTCTCTGAAGAAAAAAAAAAAGGGAATCATTTTCAGGAGAAAAGAAACACACTCTAGGCCATTACAGATCATAGATGTTTCGCCTGGGTTAGTCAGTAGGAAGTAGTGAATGTGATGGCTAAGAGATGAACCTTGAGGGTTGCCTGGGTGCCTCAGTTGGTTAAGCATCTGACTTCAGCTCAGGTCACGATCTCACAGTTTGTGAATTCAAGCCCCGTGTCGGGTTCTGTGCTGACAGCTCAGAGCCTGGAACCTCCTTCGGATGTCTCCCTCTCTGCCCACTCCCCCCGCTCATGATCTGTTGCTCTTTTTCTCTCAAAAATAAATAAACGTTAAAAAAATTAAAAACAAAAAAGAGAGGTGAACCTTGAGATCATACTCCAGTTGAGCCAAGATCAGTTCCTGGCTCATTCACATATTACTCATGTGACACTATTCAAGTGTTGTAACACCTTTAACACTCATGTTTCTGACCTTAAAAATGAGAATAGTATCTACTTCATAGTAGGTCCATATAGTAGATATTATTATGCATACGAAATGAGATAATACATATAAAGGGCTTAGCTAGGCCAATAGTATCTCAACAAAAGTTAGCTTTCTTATTAGATTGAGTGAAATTATTTACCAGGGTCCTGAGGAAAAGGGGCAAGTTATATAAATTTTCATATAAAAAATGAAATTTTTATATGAAAAATATCTGTATTTATATTTCATATAAATAGAGAAAAAAGGAAAATTATATAGGGAGGAAATTCTAGGGAGGGGATGAAATGATGGATATTGAAATTTGGATGTTGCCCAGCATGTCCTCTGGTATTAGACACCTGAGTGCTGAGACTGTTTTTGAATTTCAAAAGAAGCAGGGATTTGATATTTAAGTCGAACACTGCCTTCTTTATAAGTGTAACTGGATTTGTTCAGCCAGGAACAACTTCTTTCAGTAAGACCAAAGCGTTCATGAAGAGGGTGAAATAGCTAAATTCAAGTCAGTTTTTCTGCAGAGTGTAAAAAGCATCAAAATATTGGCAAAGACATATGCACACTTGGCATTGAAGGTAGCTGGGAGGAAAGTAGGCTGAGCCTCCCCTCTTGGGTAACTACCTCACTTTGGCTCTGTTTGGCTGTGGGCCAGCCTTGGGACATAATGTACTCCCTGCTCCTACCTTAAGAATCATCTCTGTGTCCATTCTCCTTCCTGTCTTTCAGAAGGAGCATCCCTCCGTTTTAGGTTAGCCAGAGGTGTGTTCACAGTGACACAAGATCAGAGGTGACCAGGACTAAAATATTCTGCATGTTCTGCAGGCTGATCTTTTCCCCTTTCTCCATTTCCTTTGGATTTTTTATTCCTCCCTCGATAGTTGACTAAATTACATTCCATAGTCCACTGCGTTTCACCTGCATTTCTCCCCCCTTCCCCCAATTCCATGTATACGTATTGAAGGGATGTTGCTGTGGCAACCTTCTGTGAGGAAGCTTTCAAGCTGTTCCATTACTATATATTAAAGAAGATTATAGCAGAGGGAATCATTTTTAAAATAGAAGAAATTTAACCAAATTTATATCTGAAAATTAAAAAGCACCAGGATTCAGAGTATAAAAATATTCTGTAATTGAGTGCCTCATTTACAAATATTATTAGTGTTACTACACTTTGTATTCATTTTCACCTTGGGTTTGGAAAAACATTTCCATTTTTTCCCATTTTTACCCTAGACACACTGCAAATTGGCATCTAGTATAATTGTTCTCAAGTGTATTTCTCAATGTGTGCTGGAATACATGTCTCTTCTTTTTGGTTTTCAATAAATATTAGCTCACAATTTTCCTTTTCCTTCTATGAATGATTCTTTGTGAAATAAACCTCCCATCTGTAAAAGATGAATTGACTCCTTTGTAAGATCAATCTGTCATGTCCCAGAGTGTCATGAACTCAGTGCATTAAAGAAAAGCTCTGATTTCTAAGTGTGACTCTTAGGTGGGTGTCAAGAAATAAGGAATATTTCTAGCTTTTTGTTGTGTCCTCTTTTTCTTTGCTTCTATAGCTTCTACTGATGGGAAGGTATTTCCTCATTCCATCAACTGTGTCTGTGGGCATGTGTGCCCACGCATGTGCATGTGCACATGCACACACACACACACACACACACACACACATGCTCTTCATCCAGAGAATAGCAGACCACACTAAGGCATTTATGTATTCCATTCAGACAGAAAGATTTAGAGCATCTCTTCCTTAGTTTCTTTTCCATAATTCTCTTTCACCCTCATAGTCCACATTTTTTGATCTGTATCTTTTGGTTCTCATCATTTTGGGGCTCACTAGACTCAGAATTCTTGAGAGGAGGAGTTGTAGTTGTTCACTTTTCTATTCTTTACCACAGGTTCTGGTACATTAAGGACACCTGACAAATGATTTTTTGATCACTATAATGAATGACATAGACATCACATATGTTCCACAGTACATAAATACATCCTTCTTAACATACTTGTAAATGATATATTGGATAAGGGGTTAATGTGCAAAATATAGAAAGAACACATGAAACTTAATAATAAAAACTCAAATAACCCAATTAAAAAAATGGGCAAAGGATCCAAATGGACATTTTCTAAATGGCCAGAAGACAATGAAAAGATGTTCAACATCACTAATCATCAGGGCAATGCAAATCAGAACTCCAATGAGATACCTTCACACATCTGTCAGAATGGCTATTATCAGAAAGATAAAATATAACAAGTGTTGGCAAGAATGTGGAGAAAAAGGAATCCTCACACACTGTTGATGAGAATGTAAATTGGTGTAGCCACTGTGGAAAACCCTATGGAGGTTCTTCAAAAAACTAAAAATAGAACTACCTTATAATCCAGTAATTCCACTTCTGGGTATTTATTCAAAGAAAACAAAAACAGTAATTTGAAAAGGTATATACCTCTACATTTGTTATAGCATTATTTAAAGTAGCCAAGGCATGGAAATAACCTAAGTGTCCATTGAATGGATAAGAAAATGTGGTGTGTGTGTGTGTGGGGGGGGGTGTGTTTGAATGAAGGAATATTACACAGCCATAAAAAAGAATAAAATCTTACCATATGGGTAACATGGACAGATCTGGATGTTTTTATGATAAGTGAAATAAGTCAGAGAAAGACAAATACTGAATAACTTCACTTATATGTAGAATCTAAGAAACCAAACAAACAGAACGGATCCATAGCTACAGAGAACAAACTGGTGGTCGCCAGAGAGGAGGGGTATAGGAGTATGGGCAAAATTGCTGAAGGGGTTAGAAGGTGCCAAACTTTCAGTTAAAAAATAAGTCACAGAAATTTAATAAAGAGCATAGAGAATATAGTCAATTACATTATAATAACTTTGTATGGTGGCTGATGATAACTAGACCTGGACTTATGGTGATCATTTCATAATGTATGAAAATATCAAATCTCTATCTTTCATAACTGATACTAATATAATATTATATGGTTAATTATAATTCAATTTAAAAAATCATAATCATTATATTTTGTCATAGAAACTAACACTATATAATAGAGTATATGCCCTATGTTAGATACATGGCATCAGATTCATGGAAATTAATTCAATCTATTTTAATACTTGTTCCACATTTTTGGGCTGATTAATTGAATATATTAAACCATTTGTTTTTGTACAATTTTTCATTCACTAGCATTTGTATATAAATGCCTGCCTCTACTGAAATGTAGTAAAGCAGTCTGGATCTTTAAGGAATATTTCACAATTTCTAAGGAGTCATACTATTACCCTGTCTGACATATTTGGTATAAAGGAGTTTAAAATATTTAAAGAATTAAGCTTTTTTAAACATTGTTTAGTATATGGTTACTTTAGAAACTTCATATTCTCAATTCTTTGTGTTTAATATAAAATATGGCTTCAAAGTAGCCCAGATACAAAAAAGATAAAATTTTTATTTTGATGTCCTAACTTTAATTAACTTCTAAAATTTAGATTTAAACATTTTCTTATAGAGTTTATACATATCAGAATCATGCAATTACTATTTTTGAAGATACAGTATATTAAGGTTATTCAGACAAATAGAACCAAGAAATTTATTATGAGGTATTGGCTCATGTGGTTATGGAGGTTGAGAAATCCCATGATCTGCCATCTGAAATCTGGAGAACCATAAAAGTGAGGGATTCGTAAAGCTTGAGAGGTAGCTAATTTTTACAGATTCCAGTCCGGGGACGAAGGCCTGAGAACCAGAAGTGCCCAGGGCAGGAGAAGATCCATGTCCCAGCACGGCAATCAGGCTGAGTGAATTCAAACTCTCTGCTTTCTTGTTTTATTCAAGCCCTCAAAGGACAGAGTGACTGCATGACGCCCACCCACACTGGGAAGGGCCATCTGCTTTACTCATGGACACACCCAGAAACAGTATTTAACCAGCTATCTGGGCATCGTGTGGCCCAGTCAAGTTGACCATTACCCCGTGTTGACTTGGCATGGATACATACTCCTTAAACCATACTTATCTTCAAATGAATAGATTAACAAGATAATAACTCTGCCTTGCAAGATGCAAACAACTGAAAATACACGAACTGCTTTTCCAGAAGTGGAGGTAAAATTCTTGAGTAATATTTACTCTTCTTGATATCTTGTAAACTAAATACTATGATGTGACATTAACGAACTTAAATTTTTGAATTAATACATCTTAATGTTACATAATAAGGGAGTAAGAGAGGAAAGAAAGCAAACATGCATACACACACAAACATATTCATAACAAAATAAGGAGCAAATACTGAAGACAGTTAGAGTCCTCAGTTCTGTAACTGGTCATGTGATTGTTGCTGATATTTATATCTACCTTCTTCTGCCCATTCTGTATTCTGTTTGCCTTTAGCAATCACTTCAGCTGGTAATTGTTCTTTATGGGTGGGGAGTGACCCAAACCTTCATTTTGCAGGGTCTGGGCCTTTAGTAATTTTGCCTGTTTTGGGTTGTTGTAGTGTTCCATTGGCTTTAATCCCAAGGCATGGAAATGCCTTGAAGAGATGCTCTAAGGGATCTCCTATATTCCAGACACCTTCTTCCTTATCTCCACTGTGAAGAAGTAGTCCAATTTCCCCTTTGTAGTCATGACCAACTACCCCAGCCAGCACCATAACTCCCTACTTTGCCTGTTAATTCAGAGGCTTAAGGACCCCAAAGTGCCTGGGTAACAGTCTAAACGTTTAGTTCAGCAGAATCATGGAACTAAATGGAAACACGTTTCCCTCTAGGACTAAGTCCTCTGGGCCAGCAGAGCATGAAGCCTTGAGAACAAGAAGGAAAAATAGAGCTAGTGGGTCACTAGGTATAAATAATCATGAGTGGTGCTGCTTCCATTTCTACCTCTGAATCTTAGCTATGGGAGAAACAGCACTGTATATTGCATGCTGATTCAGAGCATATAAAACCTTCTAGAGAACTTTGCCCTTGTTCTGCAGAGTATCACCACCTAGCTTCTGCTGGCCTTCCAAAGGTTATTCCACCATTCCAACAAAAGACCAGTGAATTACGCGAGCATGTGCCTATTGACCCATGTTTTTTGTTGTTTTTGTTTTTTGTTTTTTATTTTTTTCCCCTTCAAGGTAAGTTCTTTGATCAGAAGTCATGCTATGGAATACCATGATGGTGAATAAAGCATTCTGTAAGTCTAGAGGTAGTAGTTTGGCAGAAGCATTGTGCACAGGGAAGTCAAGTCTGTATCTACAATTTTTATTTTACTAAACACAAAATACTGCTCCTTCCATGACAGTTATCCTATCTACCTGAGTATTAAAATCTTCCTCTCCTGAGGTCACTCTATGGTGAGTATCCATATGGGACACACATAACTTCACATCTTTTCCCCATTCAGAAGGATCTGTCCACATACCATATTTTCTTTTTCTTTTTTAAAGTTTATTTATTTATTTTGAGAGAAAGACAGAAACAGTGCATAAGCTGGGGACGGGGAGAGAGAGAGGGAGAGGAGAATCTTAAGTAGGCTTTGCGCTGTCAGTGCAGAGCCTGATGTGGGACTCTATCTCACTAACCATGAGATCATAACCTGAGCCGAAATCAAGAGTCTGATGCTTAATGGACTGAGCTACCCAAGTGCCCCACATTTCAAATTTCCTTGCCACCAATATTTCATATTCCTTCCAAGTCCCTCAGCGTTAAACTAAACCATTGGCCACAGCCCATGAATAGCTATACAATCACACATTTGACTATTTCTCCTTTCTTAACAAAAATTTAAATACAACAGAATTTAAAACATCTATCAGAACATTCTTTCTCTTTGGGTTAGCATAGATTTCCCTAGGAGAACTAGTTCTTACAAGTTTTCTCCATTTCATTAAATATTTCTTAAAAATAAATATCCAAACCATTTATTTCTTTCAAATTTCATTCCACTGACAATGAAGGAAGATCAAGAAAAACAAAATCTTCAATGAAACATGTATTTGTTGAATAATGATGAAAGGGATTCTGGCACATTAAAGGTTTTGACAAAAACAATCACTCTCATAGGCCTTTTATGTCATGTTTATTATCAGGAGCCTCAGGTCAATATAATGACAAACACTTGAGATTTAGGATTTTATGTATTGCATTTTCCCATCTTATCTTTTCAGAGTTTTTAAGTTACAGATCAAATTTCTGGTTTTATGCACAACTCTACATTCACAATTAGAATTATACTTTTAAGAGAGACACATAAATTGATATTAAAATTACTGGCTTCCCATTTTAAAAAAATGTTTGCAGCTAATAAGTAGCTTAAAGAGAAATGTTACTACGTCTTATTAATTGCAACATTCACATGAAGCTTAACTGATTTATTAGAATATATATTTCTTTAAGGGTGAATTAAAACATAGAGAAAAACTTTAAATGACTTAGACATTTAAAAACATGAATCTCAGTGAACTCTTAGTGCTCACCAAGAAATCACACAATCTAGCTTTCCTGTTTAAAGAAGCCAAGAGTAACCATTAGCTAAATTTGTGTTGATTGCATTTTACAGAGTTTACTAAGACAAAAGTTCCATGTTTGTCAGCCTACACTCATGGAAATGCTTCTTTTATTTAAATATATTTTTACATGTATTTATTATTTATTTTGAGAGAGAAAGCACAAGCAGTGGAGTGGCAGAGAGTGAGAAGGAGAGAGAGAGAATCCCAAGCAGGCTCTATCTACACTCCTCACTGAGCCTGATGCAGGGCTTGATCTCACAGCTGTGAGCCAAAATCAGGAATCAGACATGTAACCAACTGAGCCACTCGGGTGCTCTGGAAATGTTACTTTTTTGATATCAGGAAAAATGAATACTCCCATGTCAAACCAGGATACTGATAATTTGCATATATGTATGTGACCAAGTTGTTTAAGGAAAGATCATAACTTCCTTTTATTCCCTCCTCAAAACGTGAGCCAGAAAATGTACCATGTTTACTCCATAGCTTCCAGTAACTCTTGGAATACCATATCAATATCCTGAATGTACACAGAAAAATCAAGTTGAGAAGAAAATGTGGGAGTAAATTTTTAGAAGTAGCTGTCATCACAAGGTCAAAGAATACTTCCAATTAAACATTTGATTTATTTTGTCAAATTGCCTGCTAAAAATAGTACAATTTCATGCTTTTACAAGTATTGAATATGAGTGACTATTTTCCTTTCTGTACCAGCATCAAGGGGTTCTTCCACTTTTAAAAACCTTCTTATGTTTTTTTTTTTTTCTTAATGGGATGTGCAGGGGGTTGGGGAGGGGGATGATTTTTATTTGAAAAACAATTCCCCTGTTGTAGGAGGTAATAAGAAATTGAGAGAAAATTGGCCAGTTGACCCAGGAGCCAATCCCCGACCATCAGAGGCTTCCCACTCTCTCCCCTGTCCTTGGAATGTACATCCTGCCTACTGTTCCCACAGTGGGAACTGTTTTCAAGGATGCAGTCTTGAGAGAGCAATGTGTTGTTGAGACCATCTGGAGGGTATATATGACTGAACCCAGTTAGAGCCTCTGTATAAACTTCTAAGATTCTGGTGAGCAAGTGCAGAGATGGATTTGTCTTGTGTCTGCCCAAGACAAGTCTTGTGAGTTCCTTCACTTTATCAAATCTGCCACCTACCAATCTTGTCTGCCTCGTCAGTCTCTCACTGCCTTCCATGTGCGGGGTCATTGTGAAAATCAACAGTACTGTATCAGAAATTCATAGTTAGAATGCATGTTGTGTGAAACAATAAAATAATAATAATAAGATGTACTGAAAAGATGTGCAAAACAATGCTAAGCAAAATAAGTCAGAGAAAAACAAATGTGATTTCACTCATATGTGGAATTTAAGAGAGAAAACAAACGAGCAAGGAAAAAAGGGAGAAACATAAACCAAGAAACAGACTCTTAGCTAAAAGAGAATGAACTGATGGTTACCAGAGAGGATGTGGGTGAGAGGATGGGTGAAATAGGTGATGGGGATTAAGAAGTGCATTTGTGATGAGCATTGGGTGCTGTATGGAATTGTTGAATCACTATATTATATGCCTGAAACTAATATTACACTGTATATTAGCAATACTGGAATTAAAATAATAAAATACCATTTATTTTCTTATTTGTACATTTTTAATATTACATTTTCATTTCAATTTACATAAATGTTTATGCAGTAAAATCTACTCATCTTTTCCTTGGAGATATTGGTGATATCCTCTGTTGCTCTAAAAATTGTTCTTTACCCAAATGTCAGTTAAATATTCTGATATATTTTTCTATATTTTATTGGCTTAAATTTTTAAACTACCAAAAAAAGTTTTTTTTAATGTTTGAAATACTATAAATATCTTTTAATGCATTCAGTCTCTACAAGTCTAATAAATGCAGAAGTAGTTTTGACCAAATGGAATTTTTATTGCTGGCAGCTTATACTTAGAAGCAGGAGAATTTAACTATTTCATTCATTTGATATGAATAGTAAGCCTATACACAGCAGTGGAGCTCTGACCCACAGCCTCTGTGGCAGCAGGCCTGGGAAGCCAAAGCACTGCCTCCATAGACCTCAGCTTAGCATGGTCAGGAGTTGGTCAGTGACTCAAAGCTTCTCTAATTCTTGTCTCTATTTCTTTTTTTTTTTTTTTTTTTTTTTTTCTCTTCA
>JAQQST010001946.1:0-11239 GCA_028646485.1 Cryptoprocta ferox
ATGAGCTGATCTTACATCTCCCTGGCTTTATACTTTTTACAGAATTGATCTGAGCACTCTTTAATAGGAACCAAATTTCACATTTAAGAAATTCATTTTTATTTCTCAATAATGTCTTTAATCATTAATTTCATCAATCCTTAATTTATTAATTAATGAAACCATTCATTATTTTCATTATGCATACTCTTATTTTTAAGCCAGTTCACATTTTAATACAGTCTTTCCATGTCAAGACACTTATTGAAATCACTCCCACAAAGAGATTTCCTCTGAACTGGTCACATCCATACACCCTCAAAAATGGAGCCTTTTATGTATAAGCAGTGGAAATCTCTTTCTCTCTGAGGCAGTCTCTAGAAAACGGTTATACAATAGTAGTTTAATGGTTATTTAAAGCACATGTGTTGAGGTATCGAAGGAATTTTTGGTGCAGTAATTGTTATATGAATGAAAAACAATGATAGACTCTGAGATCTCTTTCCTTGTGATCCTGCAACAATACTAATGAGAAAACTATAGTCAAAGGAGTCATAAGATATGGATTCAAGCAATAAATATTGTGAAAAATAATTTCCTCTGATGTCTGCATGTTGTGTTTGGAAGTATGTGGTGGGAGAAAT
This sequence comes from Cryptoprocta ferox, assembly GCA_028646485.1. Classification (NCBI taxonomy): domain Eukaryota; kingdom Metazoa; phylum Chordata; class Mammalia; order Carnivora; family Eupleridae; genus Cryptoprocta; species Cryptoprocta ferox. The sequence goes on from JAQQST010001946.1 coordinate 624, forward strand.
GACAGAATGTGTGGAGAGTGTTCCTAATAGTTATGAACGTGAGTTGCCAGAAATGATAGAAGCTAAGAGAGAAAAATCTCAAAATTTGAATAAATCAGTATCTCCTAAATAATAGTTCAATTACTGGCTGATATCATAAAGCAAAAATAAATATTTTACTTAGCTGCATCCACTTAATGATAATGTCTTTATTGGATTATTTATCTAGTAATCAGGAAGCTGTTAAAATCAAGGGTTTCAAAGTCTGAAAGATGACCTGGCTCTTCATCCTGAACCCCCCACCACACACACACACATTTACCTTTTATGGAATCTGGCCGAAGTACACATCATCCACAGTCTATCCATCTGTAAATTAAGAACAATATCCTTATTTACCCCAGTGCTAAGTGAGATCATATAGAGAACACATGAGTGGTTGGTACAGTTCACATAATATTTATAGCAGTTGATGAAAGGACTGGCAGTTTTGTCAAGACAGAAACAGGATGCACAATATCGAGGAGACAAGAAAAAACACACAGAAGTGAAAACTCCTTGATGATAGAAATGAAAAAACAAATCCTACAAGAAGATGAAAATTCTAGAGCTAAAGAGCTTTCTTCCATCTTCCTATATATAAGATTGACCACAGTCAAAATAAGAAGGTGATATCCTAACTAGTTTGTACATTCCCATGCAGTTACAAAATGTCATATGATTTAAAAAAATCTTTGTAACATTTACAGACTTTGTGAGTTCATAGGCATAAATGCATCTGAATTAAACTAAATACAATTAGTGTGAGAAACAACAAAGGCAGACTTCGATGACTCCAAGCTTTCAAAGTAACCTAAATGCTATCATAAAAGGGATTGGCTCATTGTTAGTTATTGAGTAGAAGAAAAAGGGAAGCTTCTAACAGGTGACCTCCAACAGAGGCAAGATGTCAGAAAGGAGGTCAGGGTATCCTTTGCCCCATCACAAAAAGGACTAAGATGTTGTATAAATGGGTCAGATATTGAAGCTTTTCGTAGTTTATGGTTTTCCTGTATTTCTCCTCTTTTCCGTATCACTCAAACACCCTGCATCTCCTCAGACGTAGGTGATTGATTGTCTCATCCTTTTTTATTTTCAGTAAACCTGAGAACATTAGGGTTAACAGGCATGAAGTAAGTAGTATCTAGAATCACAAAAACCACTTTGCATGTGTCATAAATCACTCAAGGGCCATACATATAAGAACTTGGGATTAAGCTATCTGCAAAATTCTTTCAAATTATGTTAGATTTACATTAATCACCCCCCCCCCCACATTCTTTTGTTGATGAAAAATTCTAAACACAGAGAACGGAAATAACGTGGCAATGGCAAGAAAAGAGTAATGACTGAAGCAGGATTTTAAAACATCAGTCTATCCATTCTCTCCTAAAATAAACACCCACTACAGCCCCTTATTCACTCCCAGTTCGCAAACTGTAGGGGCAGAACCTTACCTGGAGAGAGCTGAAGACTGATTTGGCATGTGAATAGGCTAATTGCATCTTTGTTTCCACCAAAATGTCCAGCAGAGGTAGATATTAAAGGAAAGGTTGCTAGGCCTTCCTGAGTGCCTGGGCTGATCCCAGAGCATCATTACCTTTCTGATTCCCCTTGAGTGTCATTATCCTTCTGGTCCCAGGAGTGAGTTGGTCTGGCCCAGAAATATATGGCCAGAGAGTACTCTGAATTCTATAAGGAAGGAGTCTTCCTGCAGTGAGAATTTGTAACTCTGATCTTGGGTTACATTCAGAGACAGTTGAAGATAAACTCATGTGGAGTGAGATCACTAGACTATGAGAAATGGAGATTTCTTAAGATAAATAAAGTATAATTATGTTTTCCATCCTCTGTTATCTGGCAGGATCTGTAGAGAAGTAGTATAGTAGATTCTATTGTGCTGATAAATAATATAATAATCTTGCTCCATTTGTTCCTCCTTTTCCCGCTACTACTCCGTTACTGTTAGACTACTCTTACTCCTATTTCTCCACCTTCTCTTCTTCCTAATCCTCCTACAATGAATGTTACTCCTGTTACCTAGTATTTTATAGTAATTTTCAGCTTCCAAAGAACCTTAAGTACTTTTTTTTCAAGGACCACATTCTTCAAGCACCCCCCCCCCGCCTCCGTCATTGAGATACTACTAATGTATCACTCTCTCTTTCGGGTTTTTTTTTTTTTTTTTTTTTTGAAGGGTGATGGCAGTATATTTAGTAACAACATCCTGAATCTCCAGAGGACAAGTTTTATAGGTTTTTGTTAGTAATGGGTTATCTCTCTTAGAAACTGGAGGATATTTTAAATGTCAGCTACTTTCTGACCCAGAGTTTTAACTCATTTGCTGGACATAGAAAATCATTAATTAACTGATGGCAGTGTGAAGGTGGCAAATTGCTTTTCTCTAGAAAGCCTGCAGGTTACTGGATTTTAGATGATACTGACCAAAACGCAGGATTTCCACCCAGATATTTTTCTTCTGAATGAGGATCAACCATTGACACTTTATCTCATATGATACCATCACCAGTTTATTTACTTATGTACTAATTTTTGATATTAAGTTATCAGTAGTTGTCCAAGTTCAGAATTTTTGTCCACCTTCCGTACCCATACAAAATCAATGTGGTCTATGAAGAGAAGAAAATGCTTTCATGTGCTGTCTGTTGTCATCTTTCATTGATTTTTTCCTTTGCTTTTTCTTCCCAGTTTCCTCGGGAATTTATCCTTAAAGGCTGACATCTTTCTCTCCTGCTCACTGCATTATCCTACCTTCTTTTCTCTACACTTTGATTCTTTCTTATTTTGTTCTTTGTCACTTCTCTTGTCTCTCAATTCCTTCTTCTTTTTCTTTTTATCTTTTTCTTCTTTTTTATTTTCTCTCTCTTTTTATGCTTATCTCAGTTTTCTCAAGGTCTCTATCAGTTGTCTGTTCTTTGTGGAGTATTTAATTTTTCCTCTCCTTTCTTCAATATGCACATATCAGTGTGAAATTCTCATCAAAAGAATACAATCCTCTTTAGCCCAGAAATATTTTAGAGACCTTTCTCATTTTATTTTATAGCTGAGTTCTTGAAATAATATTTTATATCCATTTTGCCTGTTAAAATTCTTAAATTTTGTTTGAGTGTTATAAATTTAAACTAATTGTATCAAAATGTAATTTAAGAGTTTCAAGCAGAGAGATGGATTTGGCAAAGGAAGCATCTTGAAACAGGTTGTGGGTATCTGTAAATATTAAATATTATTACAGTTCAGAACATGATATGGAATATTGTAGAAAAGAAGTAAGTTTGTGTGTGTGCATGCACACACATACATATATAAAAATACATGTTCACATACACACATTCATATGTAAATATATACATGTACACATTTATACACAAACCTGCTATATCTACCACAGTAATCCACATCATGTTGTGAACAGTGAAATATTTAACTATATGTATTTGAAGAGGAAAATGTTTTAGGAAGGAATCGGGAGTTGAAGTTAAAAGTGTTTGAAATCAGGGGCGCCTGAGTTGGCTCAGTCGTTTAAGAGACTGACTTCAGCTCAGTTCATGATCTCATGGTCCGTGGGTTCGAGCCCTGTATTGGGCTCTGTGCTGATGTCTCAGAGCCTGGAAACTGCTTCAGGTTGTGTGTATCCCCCTCTCTCTCTACTCCTCCCCCACTCATACTCTGTTTCTATCTCAAAAATAAACAAACATTAAAAAATTTTTTTAAAGTGTTTAAAATCATTTAAGCAAAAATTAATGTAATATTTGCTTGGATCAATAAGATACAGTGGAATCCTCCTTTTATTGTCTTATGTCTCTGTGGGTCTTTTTCCTTCTTATTGCTTTTCTCCCCCAGATAGTCCATGTAATGCCCCCCAAACTTCTGAGTTCCCTGATGAATGTGAACATTATATGGTCATAACTATTACCTGTGTCTGCAATGTTGTTACTTTAAACAGAACTCTCCTTTACTTCGTGCAGGGAGCTGTAGTGAGGAAGGAAGCACCATGCTCAACCATGCTCTGTGGGCACAACTAGGTGTTTCATGCTATTGCAAGACATGATCTCTGTTGTCAAACCTACAGTTCTGATAAGATCTTTTAATGAAGCATCCCACCGGGGACAGCAAGCTCTTAGTTGTAGGCCAGATACTTGAGGCTTCTGTAAATATGTCACTTTCTCTACATAGTTGGAAAATGGCTTATTCCAAACTTGGTTACAAAACCTTTGTTTTCAGGTTGGTAAGCATGTATATTGAATTTAAATACTGAGTGGATATATCCCTATCCATATGCTATATAAACATATGCATGTACCTGTTATCTGAATACTTCAACTTCAGTACATGGTGTAATATTAACCAGTTATCTCTGTTTTTAGAGGATGTGAAATGAGTCCTAACTAAAAAAATAGGCATTGAGGGAAATTAGCAATAATAATAAGGGGCAATGTGGGATGGAGTCTTCCAGTACAATGCACATCAATGAGTTTAGCACCTCTGATGGAGAGATGGAGAGCCAATTGAAGACTAACATGAGAAGAATAAATTCCAGAATCCACGGGTACTTCTGTTACTAGTGAATAGTTTGTTTAGGTTTTCTAATTTATTATGGTAACTGTTAGAACTAATAAGTTCAGTATAGTTGCACAAGATGAAATTAATATACACGCATTAATTGTATTTTGGTATGTAAACAATGATATGTCTGAAAGAGAAAATAACAGTCCCATTCAAAATGACAACAAAAAGAGTAAAATACTTAAGAATAAACTTTTTAAAAAATGTTTATTTATTTTGAGAGAGAACGAGAGATAGAGAGTGAGCGGGGGGGGGGGGGGCAGAGAGAGAGGGAAAGAGGGAGAATCCCAAGCAGGCGTTACATTGTCAGCATGGAGCCCAATGTGGGGCTTGATCACATGGACTATGAGATCATGACCTGCACCAAAGCCAAGAGTCATAAGCTTAACTGACTGAGCCACCCAGGTGCCCCTACTTAAGACTAAACTTAACCGAAGAGGTAAAAGACTTGTACACTGAAAATTATAACACACAGATGAAGGAGATTAAAAAAGACCGATAATTGGAAAGATGTCATGTTCATTGATTGGAAGAATTAATATTGTTAAAATTTATATACTACCCACAGTGATCAAAGATTCAATGTGATCTCCATCAAAGTCTCAATGGCATTATTACAGAAATAGAAAAGAAACCCACTAAAATTCATATGTAACCACAAAAGATCCCTGATAGTGAAAAGCTATCTTGATCAAAAGAACAAAGCTGAAGGCATCACATGTCCTGGATTCAAAATATATTACAAAACTACAGTAATCAAAACGGTATGGTACTGAAATAAAAGCAGAAAAATAGATCCATAGAATAGAATACACAACCCAGAAATAAATCCATACATGTATAATCAACTGGTCTTCTACAAGGGTGCTAAAACAATGGGAAAACTATAATGTCTCCAGTAAATGGTGTTGGGAAAACTGGATATCTACATGCAGAAGAATGAAATTAGACCCTTATCTCATCATTCACAAAAATGACCTCAAAATTGATTAAAGTAAGACTTGAAAACATAAAAGTCTTGAAGAAACCATAGGAAAATTCTTTTTGCCATTGGTCTGAGCAATGATTTTTTTTAGATATGACACCATAGCACAGGCAACAAAAACAAAAGTAGACAAATGGAATATTGAACTAAAAAGCTTCTACACAGCAAAAGAAATCTCAGTAGACTGAAAAGACAATCTACGGAATATAAAATTTTTGCAGACCATGTAGTTCATTAGGGGGTTAATATCCAAAATACGTGAGGAATTCATACTACCCAATAACAAAACAAAACAAACAACAACAAAAACAAATAATATTTAAAAATGGGCAAAGGACCTGAAAAGACATTTCTCAAAAGAAGGCATGCAAATGTCCAACATGTATATGAAAAGGTGCTCAACTTCACACAACATCAGGAAAATGCAAATCAAAACCACTATGAGATATTACTTCACACTTTTAGGATGACAGGTATCAAAAAGACAAGAGAGATAAGGGTTGGAGAGACTGTGGAGAAAAGTGAAACTTTGTACAGTATTGGTGGGAATGTGAATTAGTGCAGCCATGATGGAAAACAGTATGGAGTCCTCAAAAATTAAAAACACAAAACAAAACTACAATATGATCCAGCAATCCCACTTTTGCTTATACATCCAAAGGAAATGAAATCACTATCACTTGTTACAGGTTGGAATTAAAATGGGTTTATCAAAGGAATAAAGAATATGTTATTGGCCTTTTCAGTCCCCTTTAGGATTTTGGGTCCTGTTAAGTGGTTGATAAATTTAATGGTATCTTATTATCAAAGGATGGCTACATCTGAAGCTAAAACCTGAGGGTATGCACAGGCAAATTACTAGGACTGATAATGTAGATTATCAGTCATTACCAAGTATACAAATTATTCTCCCTTCTGGCAATGATTCTGTAGGGACCTGTTTGTGTCAAGTGTTATTCTTGTTTATCCTCTGAGAATATCATGTTGAAGCTGCTCCATATAGAAGCTGTATCTTTGGCTTGCTTGTTGGCTCTGAATCAGTTTCTTGTATGAGCTAAATAGTTTTGTTATCCAAGTAGATAAGGGTGGAGAAAAGGGGCTAGCCAGAGTGATCTACGTAAACTATTTTAGGACACCAGGACTCCTCCAAACACCACCCTTTATTTTCTGAATGTCATAGATTCAATGGAAGAGAAATAAATCTTTAAGCAGAGGAAATAAACATTTTTTATTTTCAATGGATGAAATGATGAAAGAGCCAGGTTTTAGGAGGCAAAGATCTTTTTTTAAGGATATCATAGAAGTGAGGATTATCTCTTCTTTTGAAATTATTTATATCTTGCATGACTCACTTGAAGGAATACAACATGGGTAACAAAAATATGGATACCTTGTGATATCTGCACTCATGTACAGGTTGGTATTTTCAAGAGAATGCCATCATAATGATCATATCCTGTATGCTTCTGGGAAAAATATTTTTGGAACCAATATGTGTAGCCTTCTGTGCAGTTTTCTTCTTTTCCAATGTTCTATATTTTATTTATGCATCCTACCTGTATTATTGAACAACTAATAAGTCAAATCCAGTCTAAACATTGGGTTCTAAAATTCCCTGTAAGTTATACAATGTGTATATGTATGTATGTATTTTTTACCCATTGACTCTTACCTACGTTGTACCTTTGTACTCTTTGAGTCCAGACTATATAAGATTTAATTCTTCCTAATGGAAGAGCGGTGTATATATATATATATATATATATATATATATACACACACACACACATTCCCAAGACCAGATGTCATATATTGTTTAGATTCCAGTCTAAATGACACTTTCTATGAGTCACAAAACTTAATTTCGTCTACTGTTATCTTTTCTATAGAATTCATGCCCCACTCATGATAATCCATTGCCTTATAAATTACTTCTTTATAGCATATTTATTACATGAATCATTGAAAAAGCCATATCTGTACTGTTCAAGAGTAAATGGGTTAGTAAATGTAGAAGCCTAGAAAACAGGTCCTCAGTTAGTGGTATTTGGAGAGTTTAAGTGTCTTTTCTTGATTCTGGCAAGCATATGAAGGGATAACTGTGTGTGGTTTTTATGAGTGCATATAATATTTATGAGGACTTGTTTGAGACCTAGGACAGGCAGATTCCTCAAGAGCTAATGGCAGTACTACTCAGTGTCAGCACCACAGTAGGACACAGGGAAGAACAGAAAACTAGTACCAAAGGTTTCTCTACAAGCAAATAATTTATAGCAATTTAAGAGTCTCTACTTTAACTTTCCCAACCCCTGCCTCCTCACTCATCCATTCATCTGGGGGTATCCCCATGGCTTCTCTGCCACGGAGGCTCATTTCTCCCCTGCAACTGTGAGAAGTATAAAGGAATATGCTGTATACAGTAGTTGATATTTTGGACATCAGTAGGCCAGTGTGCCAATCCAGTAAATGACTGCCTGCGTGTATCATAATGTTGTTTTCTGGATGAATAAATGACACCTACAAGTAGGGTCCATCTCTATAGCGAACTGATATGAGTTTGAAACATTGAGTATGGGAAGGTAGTGGATGACATTAAGGTTAAGAAATTGTGTGTGTGTGTGTGTGTGTGTGTGAGAGAGAGAGAGAGAGAGAAAGAGAGAGAGAGAGATCCTTGTTGATATATTTTTTTTCAGAAGAATATATGTTTCTATTTAAAAGGTACATGATAGGAAAAAAACCATAGGAAAAAAGTGACATCGTAACATACTATGCTTCTTGTTGTTCACATTTGGATTGTGATAAATGAGATCTCGAAGGGATGGAATATATTATTCTCATGAAAGGAGCAATTCCAAAGATGGACATATCATGCTACCATTAAGAAATATTCCAAATGATGTCACACTCTTACCACAGGTAGTCCTACAAGTTTTTAGTTGTCCAAATTTAACATGTAACTCTGAAAGCTTGATTGCCGGGATTATGACTTTCTTCCTCTTAAATCAGGAGAGAAGAGATAATTTATTTCTATCCCCTAAATCACTTAAAAGTGTGGGTTGTGCAATCTCCTGCCTAAAACAAGAATCCCTATGATAACTCCATGAAAGTTTCATAAGATTTCTTCTTGCTCACTTACAGTCATGGAAAGTCCACTCACTGGAGAGAAATACTGACTGAGAAATTCAAGTGGAAAATTTCAAACTCTTGACCAGTGTAGTTTCTGATTATTACTGTTATGGAAGCTTGAAATGGCTTTGGAGGACACTTCTGCATCCTGAGAAGTAATATACTGCATTATACACCTTGGGGAATTTGAAGAATACTCTTTCTTAGATTCCAACTTAGCAGTAGTCATAAATTCACAGTTTAAATATTAACTGCACTTACCATAGTTGACACTGGATTTGACACTAGTAAAAGAATAAATATGTTTGAGTTGTAATTTTCAGACAGGTACTAATAAGAAGTAGAAAGAAAAAATAAAATACTATGTAATAAATGATATGGAGAACTACAGTGAGCAATAGATAAAAATATACCAAGACAGGGGGGCACCTTGGTGGCTTAGTCGGTTGAGCATCTGACTTTGGCTCAGGTCATGATCTAGTGTTCATGAGTTCTAGCCCCATATCGGGCTCACTGCTGTCAGCCTGTCAGCCTGCTTCAGTCTCTGTCCACCCCTTTCTCTGCCCCTCTCCTGCTTGTACTCTCCCCCAAAATAAATAAATATTAAAAAAATATAAACCAAGACAGATTATCTACACCATATAATTGATGCAAAATTAGATCTTTTGCAGAAAGTTCTGAAAGAAGAAAATGAAGCAGAGAAATGTAGAATATCTTCAAGATAATTGCTTATGCAATTGATGTTTTTCTAAAATGGACAGGGGAAAAGTAAAGATACAAAGATGTTATTAAAATAGAGAAATAGTCCCTCACCTCCTACCATTTTCTCCTTTTACTTATAAGTTCCCAAAACACTGACATTTTTGTCCATGCCTGTTTTTACTTGTTTTTCTTGCTGTGATATCTCAGGCTCTTCATGAAGGCTTGAGCTCAGTCATTCAGACGATCAACTTATATATGACATTCCTTTTTTAATTTTTTAATGTTTTTTATTTATTTTTGAGAGGCAGAGAGACACAGAACATAAATTGAAAAGGGACAGATAGAGAGGGAGACTCAGAATCTGAAGCAGGCTCCAGGTTCTGAGTTGTCAGCACAGAGCCCAACACGGGACTTGAACCCACGAACCGTGAGATCATGACCTGAGCCTAAGTTGGATGCGTAAACAACTGAGCCACTCAGGCACCCTATATATAGCATTCTTGTCACCCACACATACCAGTCATTGTTTGTCATATTATGTGGTTTCCATGAGAGGAAATCTGATTTGTGAATTACTTTATTCCCAGTGCCTGGAGCATGGTTTGTCTGTCACACAACAACTGCTTACTGAACTGAACAGTTGTTGAATTAAGGACAATTGAACAGACAGGCAATCTTTTTACAGAAATGAATGGTTAAGGAGACTTATTTGCCCCTGTGATAATATGAAGTGATACATGAATTATCTTTCTGTATTTTCTAACAGTATTTTATGTGATGTTACAAATTTAATTACACTGGTCCCAGTGAATTGAAATGCACCTGATTATGAATTTGAATTGTTTTTAACATAAGGGTCTTCTTGAACTGAATCTCCATATTTTCAGTATCTGGTTACGATCATCTGTCATAGCAGCTTCATCTTTAGGAATAGTGACAGAAAGCAAAGGGACAAACATCATGCCTCCTCTCAACACCTCTCGCCCCTCTCCTGTCACCTTTTTGCTGATGGGCATCCCAGGACTAGAGCACCTGCATGTCTGGATTGGGATTCCCTTCTGCTCCATGTATGTGGTGGCTGTGGTGGGGAATGTGACCATCCTGGCCGTGGTGAGGGCAGAGCGAAGTCTCCATGAGCCGATGTTCCTCTTTCTGTGCATGCTCTCCATCACTGACCTGGTCCTCTCCACATCTACGCTGC
>JAQQST010001947.1:0-11236 GCA_028646485.1 Cryptoprocta ferox
GGGGGAAGGGGAAGGGGAAAAAGTAAAGCGGGGTGATGGTCTTGGTGGAGGTCACTTGTGGGGAAGAGCACTGGGTGTTATATGGAAACTAACCTGACAATAAAGCATATAAAAAATAATAATAATAAAACAAAGACTCTAATAAGAAGCAAAGAAGGGCATTACATAAGCATAATGTTGACAATCCAACAAAAAGATATAACAGTCCTAAATATTTACAAACCCAGCAGGAGAGTACCCAAATACATATAACCATTAATAGTAAACATAAAGGAACTAATTGATAACTACCCAATAATAGTGGGGGACTTTAGCATCCCACTTACATCAATGAAACAATCATCTAAAAGAAAATAGGGGCGCCTGGGTGGCTCAGTCGGTTGAGTGTCCGGCTTCGACTCAGGTTATGTTCTCACTGTTTGTGGGTTCGAGCCCCGCATCAGGCTCTATGCTGATATCTAGCTCAGAGCCTTGAGCCTGTCTTCAGATTCTGTGTCTCCCTCTCTCTCTGGCCCTCCCCTGCTCACCCTGTCTCTCTCTCTCAAAAATAAATGAAACATTAAAAAATTTAAAAAAAATAAAGAAAATAAACAAGGAAGTAATGTCTTTGAATGGCACACTGGACCAGATCACCTCAACAGATATATTTAGAACATTCAATCCTATAACAGCAACATACACATTTTTTTCATGTGTCTAGGGTACATTGTCCAAAATAGGTCACATGTTAGGTCACAAAACTGGCCTCAACAAATAAAAAAAAATTGCAGTCCTATCATGCACCTTTTCTGGCCACAACACTATGAAACTAGAAGTCAACCAGAAAAAAAAATATGGAAAGATCACAAATGCATGGAGTTTAAACAAAATTCTACTAAACAATGAATGGGTTTATCAGGAAATCAAAAAAATATTAAAAAGTACATGGAAACTTATGAAAATGAAAACCACTTGAAACAACTATTTTGAAAAAAATCATTTAAAACTACTCAAATATTCTAGAAAAATGTAAAATCATATATATATATTCATATATATATGTATATATATATTCATATATATATGTATATATATATGTATGTATATATATATATATGTATATATATATATATATACATATATATATATATATATATATCCACCCCAAGACATATCTTTATCATGCAGGAAAACACTTAATAAGTGAGAACTGTTTGAAGAGTTTTTATTCTTGTTCTAGATAGGTCAATTTCTGTGACCATCAAAAATACAAAGATGTGACCTGGATTGTGATGAATATTATTTCCTGGCACAAACAATACTCTTAGTCCTCTGCCAAAGTTAATAAATCTGTTCAAATCATAAACTTTTTCAGAGCTAGAAGTGATTCTGTAGCTTAGAAATAAATTGTCTCACCCTAATCAGTTATCTGTTCTTTTTGCAAATGTATCCTAATTTTTGGTTTAGATTCTTGACCCAGAAAATATGCAACATGTGACAATTGATTATTGGCAGCTGTGAGAAGGTAATTGACTTGCCCAAAGTCACATGAGTATTTAGAGAGAGCTAGGGCCAGAACCCATATCTCCTAACACTCAATGACTATTTTTTTCAAGATTAGTTATATGGATTTTCCTAATCATAGTAGATATTGTCATAAATTTAATGTGCATATAATAAACTTAAAATTTTCAATTTTGCAGAAGGTTGAAGATGACCACCATTTCTTGGAAAGTCTTAACTGAAAACTGTAGTCAATCTTTCATCTTAAATCTATGCAGACTTTCAGACTGCTTGACCAATAGAATATGTTAGAAATGACAGTGTAGCAGTTACAGGTGCGGATCTTAAGAGACTAGATGTCTCTACTTCCTGTGTTTTGGTACATTCACCATTAGAGAGATGTGAGCTAACATCAAAGTATGACTATCCTGAGAGAACTGTTCTATTAGAAATCCAAGCCACCTGCAGAGGAAATAGTGGATATGGTGCCATGTGCACCAAGGCACCAGATATATGGGTAAGTAAAATCAGCTATCATGGAAGTAAATCCTTCAGATTCATGTGTCTCAGTTGATGCCACATGGACCAGGGCCCAACAGCCTGGATGATATTTTCCTCAAAACTTGACAGTCTTAGGGGCGCCTGGGTGGCTCAACCAGTTAAGTGTCCAACTTCGGCTCAGGTCATGATCTCACAGTTCGTGGTTTTGAGCCCCGCGTCGGGCTCTGTGCTGACAGCTCAGAGCCTGGAGCCTTCTTCGGATTCTGTGTCTGCCTCTTTCTCTGCCCCTCCCCTGCTCACACTCTGTCTCTCTCTCTGTCTCAAAATAAATAAACGTTAAAACATTTAAAAAAATAAAAAAACTTGACAGTTTTAAAATCAGACAATATAACAAAACAGTTGTTTGTTTTAAGCCACCAATTTTGAAGTCCTTTGTTCTGTGGCAGTAGATAATCAAAGCACAAGCAGAAAAATTCCAATATTATTAATCAAAAGTAACACTTATTAACTACTTACAATGTGTTAGGCATTATACATTCCATGTATGATGTCATTTAATACTCACAACAATCTTCAGTCATTTTCATAATCTGGATATTGTTTACTCATCCACTATATTTCAGCTAGAGCATCACTTTTTTTAAGGAAAGCTTTGTTTTACTTCCATGACTAGATCAATTTCCTATATTATATGCTTTTACAGCACCATGTATCCAAGTTTTTGATACTTTTCATAATTTTAATTTTCCATTTATTTTTGTTATCTCCATATATCACCAGTGCCTAGTACAGTACCAGGCTAATACTGGTGTTCAACATGTGTGTATCAGTTATTATTTTTACATAAGAAGAAATTAAGAGAGAATAATAACTTTCTCAAGCTCGTACAGCAATCTTGGACATTTGCTTAAACCTATCTGATTTTGTTGTGCAAGTTCTTAACCACTAAACATAATTTTATGGAGTGAAATGCTGGCACAATTAATTTGTAACAAAGGACAATATAAAAGTCATGAAGGGCGCCTGGGTGGCTCAGTTGGTTGGGCGTCTGACTTCGGCTCAGGTCATTATCTTGCAGTTTGTGGGTTTGAGCCCTTTGCCAGCCTCTGTGCTGACAGCTCAGAGCCTGGAGCCTGCTTCAGATTCTGTGTCTCCCTCTCTTTTTTCCCCACCCTGCTCACCCCCTGTCTCTCTCTGTCTCTAAATAAATAAACACTGAAAATATTTTTTAAAAAGTCATGAGTGTGGAACTTAAATATTTATATGATGCCATTGCAACATATTACACTTTCTATAATTTTTAAAAAGTTTTTATTTATTTGTTTTTAGAGAGAGAGGAGCAGGGGAGGGGAACAGAGAGAGGAAGAGAGAGAATCCCAAGCAGGCTGTATTCTGTTAGTGCAGAGCTAACATAGGGCTCAATCCCATGAACTGTGAAATCTTTGCCTGAGCCAAAATCTAGAATCAGACGCATAAATGACTGAGCCACCCAGGCGCCCCAGCTTTCTATCATTTTTTTAAGGAAATACCAAAGTAAGTTTCTATGTCCTTAAACTGTTCTGAAGAATATAGAATACATGATTTATAAATCAAAATGCATATATGGCATACTAGATGGTGGCATGCTAGATGACACAGATGCACAGTGACTAAGAAATAATATTAAATACATATTGTATCTTTTTTTCTCCCAGAGTGTAAGTTTCTCTCATTGACAAATAATAAGAATTTTAAAAGCTGTGTACTCAGTTCATTAATTAGATTTAAGTCCTTGAGTAAGAACTAGTATTTTTACTTCTACTCATATCTATTTGTCAAAAAATGTCATCTGGCCAAGCCCAACCATGTGCTAGTCACTGTATTTAGTTCATGTAATTCTTATAATCCCTTTATAAATAGGGTACTATTGTGCCCATTTTACAGGTATAGAAAATGAAACACATGGATAAATTAATTTATCTAAGATCATGGAGCTAATAAAAAGTGAAGTCAGGATTCTAACTAAACATGTGAAATTTCAGAGATTCTAATATTTAACATTATACCATGCAGTTTCTCAGTTATTCACTGAGGAACAAACCTAAGTAGAAGTCCACTGTCCTCATCGTTATTATGTTTAATGAGCTCAAAAACACATATGCACTTATATAATCACTTATTGAGAAAATATTTATTGAGCACCAACACTGTGTCAGGTATTAAATTAGGCCCTGGGAATATAGTGGTGAAGACAACAGACAAAGGCTTCATGAAATTTACATTATTATAATGAAAGGGGAGAGTTTGATTAGAAACAAATAGATATTGATAAATTTTAAAAAGTCATGAAAAAAGTGAAACATAGTTCAGGGAATAAAATATAATAGGGTGAGATAACAGGGATTGGAATTTTATACCAGGTGGCTGAGTAAGTTTCCTCTCATTTTGTAAAGAGATTTCAGTGAAGAAATGTGATACATAGATATCTTAAGAAGAATTTATTTGGAAAATATTATGAAATCAATTTTAGGTGATTTTCTGAATCCCAGCTATAAATCCCAATTCAAACTCCAGTTTATTAAAGATGAAAACGTGGGATTCCAGGGGTGCATGGGTGGCTCAGTCAGGTAAGCGTCCGACTTTGGCTCATGTCATGATCTCATGATTTGTGGGTTTGAAGACTACATCAGGCTCTGTGCTGACAGCTTAGAGTCTGGAGCCTGTTTCAGATTATGTGTCTTCCTCTCTCTATTCCCCTCCTTTGCTAGTGTTCTGTTTCTCTCAGTATCAAAGTAAATAAATAAATTAGTTAATTAATTAAAAAAAAAAACCTTGGGATTCTAGATGAACAAATACATTTGACTGTGAACGCCTAGAGAATGATAACAAGAAGTCCCCTCTAAAAGGGAAGGTTTCAGGAATAAAAAGTTACACTACATATTCCTTAAGGAATCTCTAAAAAATATTTTACCAGCATTGTTCTCTTTCTTTTTCAACTTTATTTCAAATGTATGCCTCAATTAATTTCGTATAGTCTCTAGAATATCAAATAGCCTCATGAGGTGCCTGGGTGGCTTGATGAGTTGAGGATCCAACTCGATTTTGGCTCAGGTCATGATCTCATGGTTTCGGAGATGGAGCCCTGAGTTGGGCTTTGCAGTGACAATGTGGAGTCTGCTTGGGATTCTCTCTCCCTGTCTCTCTCTGCCTCTCCCCTGTGCGCTCTCTCTCTCTCTCTCTCTCTCTCTCTCTCTATTTCTCTGAACATAAATAAGTAAAAATTTAAAGAAAAAATGGCCTTCTGATTATTTTCATTTCCAATCTTGTATATAATCAACTCTTCACAAAGATAACAAGGGTATATTTTCAGGGTTAAAATCATGACACTAAACTCTGAAACCTCCACTGGTTCTCCTTTTATTCAAGACTAAATCTCAGTCCTCAAGCAACCATATAAGGCTCTCCAAATACTGGACTCAAGCTACTTGCCCTAATATATTTTTTATTAAATCCCTCCATATCCTACATTGGGTTCATTTCCATTTCCTGAATACACCATCTACTTTAAACTTACTGAAGGCAGGAATTTCATCATAGACCTCTTATCCAAGTACTCCTTCATAAGCTTGAAATGTAGAAGGCGTTCAGATAGACTTATATTATACTTGGAACTGATTTACCTTTTTTTTTTTTTTTGAGAGAGAGAGAGAGAGAGAGCGGGAGAGAGAGAGTTAATCTTAAGCAGGCTCCACACTGAGTGTGGAGCCCAATGTAAGAGTCAATCCCATGACCCTGGGATCATGACCTCAACTGAAATTAAGAGTCCAACACTCAACTCACTGAGCTGTCCAGGAGCACTTGATTTAACTTTTTAAGGTGTAATAAATATAGCAGATTACTATATAAGTTGAGGAGCTTACTAGATTTAGAAAAGGTTTCTTCTTTTTAAATTAATTTTGGGGGGGTAGGCAAGATGGTGGAGAAGTAGGGAGCTCTGTAATCTGCACCCACCCACATCGATTGAACTGAGAAGGACTGAAGGGAGAATACTCTGATTTGCAAGTGGGAGAAAAGAAGAAACAGACGCCAGAAAGAAGACAACCTCAAAGATGCCTGAGTGAGTGATTGTGAACTGGGAAATTGGACAAGTGGCAGGCCCCAGAGGTGCAGGGGGAAGGAGCCCCAGCCCAACACAGGGAGAGCGCTGTGCCCTGGAGAGACAGGGGGAAGAGAAAGAGAGACAGAAAACACACATAGAAACATCTCTTAAAAAGGAAAAACTCACCCGGGACGGACAGACATATTGTCTCCCCATATATAACTGCTGGGCGCGGGGAGAGAAAACCGTCCGATGTGGCTGCCGAATTCTTCCTTGGGAGCAGCTGCAGCAGCATCCATTCCAAGTGGCACTGCGAAAGGCAGCCGGCTAAGGGCGGCCTTGCCTCCAGCTCAAGCCCCTCGAAAGGCGGCGGCAGCAGCAGCAGCAGCAGCGTGCGAAAGGCAGCAGTGGCGGAAACGCCACCACTGCCAGCACAAGCCAGGCCAGGAGGCCAGCTGCCAGCGGGAGCACATCTCATCTCTGGTGAGAGTGTTGAACTGCATGGACTAGGATTTGGAAGTGAAGCGGAGCTTGGAAAATACAGTATGGCTCGGCCACAGCATAGGGAGATCAGACTCAGAAGAGCGGCTTGCAACGCTTGGTTCCAGCAGAGCTTGAAGCGCCTCCATTCTTCTCCCAGCAACTACTAAGGCGGGGCCTCGGAGAGGAGCCCCTGAGACCTGACCTACGACGCCAAACCACGCCCATCCGCATAGGAGCGTTGTCTTTTTTGTTTTTCTTTTTTTTTTTTTCATTGCTTTTCCCTCTTTTCTCCTGCCATCCAGATATATTTCCCTTATCTTATTCTTATCTCTCCTCGTGGCTAGTTACACACTTTTAGACTGTCCACAGTCTTTTTGCTGTCTCTGTCCCCCCCTTGTTTTTGTTTTTGTTTCCGTTTTTTTTTCTTTTTCTTCTTTCTTTACTTCTCTTATTTCTTTTCTTTCTTTTTTCTTTTCTTTACTTCCTTTCCCCTTTTGGTTTCCTTGTTTGTTTGATTTGTCTGAGCATTTGCATGCTTTTGTTCTCTGTATGTTAGTCTGTTTTCCTTTTCAGGGATACTTCAAGAAACAAGCCAAAGTGCACATGGTGAAGAGTCCCAAATATCACTGACTAGGGAAGTAAAATAATCAAAGGCAAAACAAGAGAAACTGAGAGACACCATTAAAAGAACACTTTCTGAAACAACAGGCCCTGGAGGGTCAATGAGCCTCCTTCAATAGAGCAATACTAACAGGTGCACAGGGCATAACGAGCTTTTAAAACTGACAAGAGACAGAAAGCTAGCAAAAATGATGAAACGAAAGAAATCTCCTCTAAAGGAACTCCAGGAAGAAGTCACAATGATAGAACTGCTCAAAACAGACTTAAACAACAAAATTGAACAAGAATTTAGAATAATTGTCATAAAATTAATTGCTGGACTTGAAAAAAACATCAAAGAAGCTATTGATACACAGACTAGGGACTTTCAAAATAGCTGTGTCGACTTAAAAAAAGCTATAAATGAAGTGCATAATAAAATGGAGGCAGCCACTGCACGAATTGAAGAGACAGAGAGGATAATAGGTGAATTAGAAGACACAGTTAGATCAAAAGTGGAAACCGAGAAAAAAAAGAGAGAAATTGATACAGGAGCACGAAAAGAGAATTCGAGACCTCAGTGATACAATCAAACGGAACAATATCCGTATCATAGGAATTCCTGAAGATGAAGAAAGTGAAAAAGGTACTGAAGGGGTGCTGGATCAAATTATATCTGAAAACTTCCTGAATATGGGGAAAGAAATGGACATGGAAATCCAAGAGGCGCAAAGAACCCCCTTAAGACGTAACTTCAATCAACCTTGGGCACGACATATCATAGTGAAACTGGCAAAATATAAAGGCAAAGAGAGAATTCTGAAAGCAGCTATGGATAAAAGGGCCCTAACATACAAAGGGAAACCTATCAGAGTGGTTACACACCTTTCTAACGAAACATGGCAGGCCAGAAAGGAATGGCAGGAAATCTTCAATGTGATGAACGGGAAAAATATGCAGCCAAGAATCCTTTATCCAGCGAACCTGTCATTCAAAATAGAAGGAGAGATAAAGGTGTTCCCAAATAAACAAAAATAGAGAGAATTAGAGAATTCATCACCACCAATCCAGCCCTACAAGAAATCCTAAGAGGGACTCTATGAGGAAAAGTTTGCAAGGAATACAAGGTACCAGAGACACCACTATAAAGACGAACTCTACAGAGAAGACAATGAACCCAAACCTACATTTTTCAATAATATCATTGAACGTAAATGGACTGGATGCCCCAATCAAAGGACACAGTGTAGCAGAATGGATAAAAAAACTAAATCCATCTATTTTCTGTCTACAAGAGACTCATTTCAGACCTGAAGACAGCTTCAGATTGAAAGTAAGAGGATGGAGAAATATCTATCATGTGACTGGTAGTCAAAAGTAAGCTGGAGTAGCCATACTTCTATCAGACAAACTGGACTTTAAAGTACAGGCAGTAACAAAAGATGAAGAAGGACATTACATAATAATACAGGGTCTCTCCATCAGGAAGAGCTAACAATTATAAACATCTATGCGCCAAATTTGGGAGCACCTAAGTAAATGAAACAAAGAATCACAAACAGAAACAATCTTATTGATAAGAATGTGTTAATTGCAGGGGAATTTAACATTCCACGTACACCAATGGATAGATAAACCAGACAGAAAATCATTAAGAAACAATGGATCTGAACGACACATTGGAACAGATGGAATTGATAGATACATTTAGAAGTCTGCATCCTGAAGCTAGGAAATACACCTTCTTCTCGAGTACGCATGGCACATTCTCCAAGATAGATCACATACTGGGGCATAAAGCAGCCCTTCCTAAATACAAACAAATTGAGATTATACCATGCACACTTTTGGATCACAATGTTATAAAACTTGAAATCAATCCCAGTGAAAAGTCTGGAAAACCTCCAAAAATGTGGAGGTTAGAAACCACCCTACTAAAGAATGAATGGGCCTACCAGGCAATTAGAGAAGAAATTAAAAAATATATGGAAACAATTGAAAATGAAAATACAACAATCCAAACTCTCTGGGATGCAGCAAAGGCATTCCAAGAGGAAAGTATATTGAAATCCAGACCTATTTCAACAAAGTAGAAAAAGCTCAAATTCAAAATCTAACAGAGCACCTAAAGGAACTAGAAGGGGAGCAGCAAGAGAACCCCAAACCCAGCAGTAGAAGAGAAATAATGAAGAGAAGGGCAGAAATAAATAATATAAAATCCAAAAAAAAAAAAAACAGTTGAGCAGATCAATGAAAACAAGAGTTGGTTTTTTGAAGAGACAAACAAAATTGATAAACCTCTAGCCAGGCTCCTCAGAAAAAAAAAGAGAGAACACACAAATAGACAAAATCATGAATGAAAATGTATCTATCACAATCCCTCAGAAATACAAACAATCTTCAGAGATTACTATCAAAAATTATATGCCAACAAACTGGGCAATCTAGAAGAAATGGACAAATTCCTAAGCAGACATGCACTACCAAAAGTCAAACGGGAAGAGTTAGAAAATATGAATAGATCAAAAACCAGTGAAGAAATCGAATCAGTGATCAAAAATATCCCAATAAATAAGAGACCAGGGCCAGATAGCATTCCAGGGGAATTCTACCATACATTTAAAGCAGAGTTAATATCCGTTCTTCTCAAGCTATTCCAAAAAATAGAAATAGAAGGACAACTTCTGAACTCATTCTACCAAGCCAGCATCACTTTGATTCCCAAACCAGACAGAGACCCAACAAAAAGAGAACTACAGGCCAATACCTTAATGAATACAGATGCAAAAATTCTCAACAAGATACTAGCAAATCGAATTCAACAGCATATAAAAAGAATTATCCACCATGATCAGGTGGGATTTATTTGTGGGTTACAGGGTTGGGACAATATTCCAAAATCCATCAATGTGATACATCATGTTAACAAAAGAAAAGATAAATATCATATGATCCTGTTGATAGATGCAGAAAAAGCATTTGACAAAATACAGCATCTTTTCTTTATGAAAACCCTCGAGAAAGTCAGGAGAGAAGGAATTTACTTAAACATTATAAAAGCCATCTATGGAAAGCCCACAGCTAATATCATCCTCAATGGGGAAAAACTGAAAGCTTTCCCCCTGAGGTCAAGAACACGACATGGATGTCCACTCTCTCCACTGTTGTTTCACATAGTGCTGGAGGTCCTAGTATCAGCAATCAGACAACAAAAGGAAATAAAAGGCATCAGAATAGGCAAAGAAGAAGTCAAACTTTCACTTTTGGCAAATGACCTGATGCTCTACATGGAAAATCTGATCAACTCCACTGGAAGCCTACTAGTACTGATCCAGGAATTCAGCAAAGTCACAGGGTACAAAATTAGTGTACAGAAATCGGTTGAATTTTTATAAACCAACAATGAAGTAACAGAAAGAGAAATCAAGAAACTGATCCCATTCACAATTGCACGAAAAACCATAAAATACGTAGGAATAAACCTAACCAAAATGTAAAAGTCCTGTACGATGAAAACTATACAAAGCTTATGAAAGAAAATGAAGACGACACAAAGAAATGGAAAAGAATTCCATGCTCATGGATCTGAAGAATAAACATCGTTAAAATGTCATTATTACCGAAAGCAATCTACACATTCAATGTAATACCAATTAAAATGGCACCAGCATTCTTCTCAAAGCTAGAAAAAACTCCTAAAATTCATATGGAACCACAAAAAACCCCGAATAGCCAATGTAATACTGAAGAAGAAAACCAAAACGGGAGGCATCACAATCCCAGACTTTAGACTCTACTACAAATCTGGCATCACCATGACAGTATGATCCTGGCACAAAAACAGACACATAGACCAATGGAATAAATTAGAGAGCCCAGAACTGGACCCCCAAATGTACGGCCAATTAATCTTTGACAAAGGAGGAAAGAGTATCCAATGGAAAAAAGATAGCCTCTTTAATAGGTGGTGCTGGGAGACCTGGACAGCAACATGCAGAAGAATGAAACTAGACCACTCTCTTACACCATACACAAAAATAAACTCTAAATGGATGAAGGACCTGAACGTGAGACAGGACACCATCAAAACCC
>JAQQST010001948.1:0-11235 GCA_028646485.1 Cryptoprocta ferox
AAGAATGAAATCTGGCCAGATTTCACAAATCTGGCCACATTCGTAGCAATGTGGATGGAACTCGAGGGTGTCATGCTAAGCGAAATAAGGCAGAGAAGGACAGATACCATATGTTTTCACTTATAAGTGTAACAGGAGAAACTTAGCAGAGAACCATGGTGTGGGGGAAGGGAAAAAATGGGGAGAGGGAGGGAGGCAAACCATGAGAGATTCTTGAATACTGAGAACAAACTAAGGGCTGATGGGAGTGGGGGAGAGGGGAAGGGGGTTGATGGGCATGGAGGAGGGCACTTGTTGGGATGAGCACTGGCTGTTATATGGAAACCAACTTGCCAATAAACTATAAAAGAAAAAAGTAAAATATAGGAAGCAAAAATTGACTTAGCACAATGAAAACCCTACTTATCAATACAGCAGGAGAATCTCCCTCCTCTCTAGGAACTCATAGGCGCACGGAGAAGAAAATCATCAGGAAGGAAATAACACATTTTTTAAAAGTATTTATTTATTTTTGAGAGAGAGAGAGAGAGGGAGAGAACAAGCACACGTGTGCGTGCACGCACACAGGGGAGGGAGAGAATCCCAAGCAGGCTCCATGCTGTGGGCTCTATCTCAGGACCATCTCCGACCGTGAGATCATGACCTGATCAGAAATCAAGAGTCAGAGGCTCAACAGACTAAGCCCCCCAGGTGACCCAAATAACATATTTTTAAAGACCCAACTAATAAGCTGGAGCCAACAAACACATACGCTAAAGCCAACAACTGGAAAATAACCATCTTTTCTTTTAAAAAAATGTTTTATGTTCATTCATTTTTGGAAGACAGGAAGAGACAGAGTGCGAGCAGAGAAGGGGCAGAGAGAGGGAGACTCGGAATCCAAGGTAGGCTCCAGGCTCTGAGCTGCCAGCACAGGGCCCAATTTGGGGCTGGAGCTCACAAACCATGAGATCATGACCTGAGCCAAAGTTGGAGGCTTAATCCACTGAGCCACCCAGGCCCCCCCAAATAACCATCTTTTCAATCAAGAGATGAAACATTTTTGAAATCTGGGCCCATGCTTGAGCCTTAAGGCAAGTTTTAACAAATCTCAAAGACTCAACACCCTTCAGACAATATTCCCAGACCACAATGCAATTAGGTTAGAAATCACTCACATTGGGTTATCTTGATGTTTGGGAAAATGAAAAACGGTGTCAGGAAGTGTAAAATTTGCTGCACTCCCTCTAAATCCCCTCTTGGAGTCATTAAATTTTTAGAGGAGTATGTGACAGACTGAGATGAGTCAAATCGCAAACAGCTCCTTCGGCGCGGCATTTGGACACCTGTGGACCAAAGCCCACCAAACGTGCAGCTGGCACTCGGCCACTTTTGTTTCCTTCCCGTTCTACAACTCCCCGTGCTCCAGGAAACGCTGGGCTGGGCTGTTCTCCCTGTGGGCAGCAGCCCGAATAAAGTACCCATTCCCTTACCCTGTGTGTCTCGGAATTTTGCAAGTTGGACAATGGACTTCTCAATAATTCATGGATTAAAAGGGGGAAAAATTTACAAAGGAGCACTTGAAACCAGTGATGGAAATAAACCCAAACTCGGATCTTTGGAACTTTAGCCTTAATGCTTATATAAGGAGCCCAGGAAGGTCGATGAAATGTCCCACCACTGATGTCACAGGTCCCCCAATTAGTCGCTCCGCAGACACTTGGTCCCTGGCGCTAAATCACCTCCGCTTGCCCAGGGCCCAGAGTGGTTAAACTCTCGCTGCGGGCGACTTCCGCTTCCTGGCCTAAATCGGACACGTACTATTCCCCCCACCCCCGTGGGAACAATCCAGGGTCGGTGACAGTCGAGGAGCCCGGCGATGCCCTCAGCCGACCGGGGGGGACAGAGGCGCCGGCAGGTGGGCACGTCGCGGCGCCCCGGGCCCCGGCGCCGCCCGTCTGGGGCCTTTTCCATTCCCTGGAGCTGGGGAGCCGGAGCGCGGCCGGGGCGGGGGCGGGCCGATCTCTGGGCCGCTGCTCCGAGGCGTCCGGCTAGCGGCGACCGGGGCGGCGGGAGACGGAGGGTGGCCCAGCGGCCTTTGAAGAAGCCGCGGCTCCCCGGGGGATGCGGCCCGAGGGCGGGGCCCCCTGAGCGCTGGGCAGGGCGAGCGCCGGGCCAGCGCCGGGGCGGCCGCCGGGGAGGATGCGGCCCCGCGGCGGGAGGGGTCCCGGCGGCACAGCGCGCGCTCCGGCCGCCTGGGTCCCCGGGGAATCCCGCAGGGGCGGATCGGGCCCGGGGACCCACGGCCCCGCGGCCGAAATGACCACCCTTCCAAGATGGCGACTCCCGTAGAGACACTCCCGAGGGGACAGCCATGTTAATTGCCTGACAAAGTCACTAAAGAACATTCGAAAGCCCGCCTCTCCTCCGACTCGCGCACACGCGCCAACACCTCGCGAGTGCACTCCGTGGGGTTGCGACCCCAAGCTGACACTGAGCATGTGCACGGTGAAGTCCAGACACGGAAGAGTCCCTCAGAGGTAGTTTCAACACTTAGGGGTCCGGGACTGAGTTTAACAGGGGCCGCACAGTTGGGCCAGTAAAGCAGTGACATAATTATGGGGTGTTATGCATGGATTTCGGACGCAACGATGGTACTCTGTAGGGCAGGGGATGATGAGGCTTCTCTGAGGTGACTAGGGAGGAGGTGCGTAGAATGAGTGACAGGGGTTTGGGGGTGAGTAATGGGGTCAGTGGGGAAAATAAAATGGGTAGTCTGTGGGATGAGTGATGGGGGAACTGTGGGGTGAGTATTGGGGGGTCTATGCGGTGAGTGGTGACGATTCTCACAGGTCACTGATGGGGTCTGTGGGGTAAGTGATGGAGGTCTGTGGGGACAGTGATGGGAGTTCTGAGGGGTAAGTCATACCGGGTTGGTGGAGTAAGTAATAGGGGGTGTGCAGGATGACTGATTGGAGTTCAGTGGGTGAGTGATGAGGGTCTTTGGGGAGTAATGAAATGGTCTGTGGAGTAAATGGTGGAGAGTTTTGTGGAGTGACTGTTGAAGAATCAATGAATGAATGAATGATACGGACCGTGGTGAGTGCTGCATGGTCTTTGAGGTGCGTGGTGGGGTTTATTGAGTGGACGGTCAAGGTTTCTGTGGTGTCATTGATGCATTTATTTGGGACTAGTGATGGAGGGGCCAATGGAATCAGATATGCTGCTTCATGGAGTCAGTGGGTGATAGGAGGTCTTACACTGAGATGGGGTTGATTCAAAACCCCTCTTCGACTTTGTTGGGGCTCCTGTATCTTTGTGTTTTCTGTGTCATTAGTCTCTCCCCTTGATTTCATTATTTATCTTCTTCGGGTTTTTTTTTCTTTTATGCTTATTTTTAAATTCCTAAGTTGATTGCTTATCTCATTAATATTCAACCATTTTCTTTTATAATATAAGCATTAAGTTGATGAATTTTTCCTTAAGAACACTTAAGCTCCATGTACACATTGATATATATGTAACATTTTCACTGTAGTTTACTTCTAATGTTTTTCTGATCCTCATATTTAGATATGAGATTTCGATGTTCCAAAAAGTTGATATTTTTTCTTACTGATTTCTAAACTATACTCAAAGGGCTCATTCTAACATTGTCTCCCACACTGAATATTGCTGCTTTTTTTATTTTCCCCATTCTGAGGGTGAAACAGAATGGTATCTGTCTCTACTTTGGTAAAGTAAATGGTACCTAGTATCTTGTTTTACTTTGATGTTCATTTTCCTGGCAACTAGTGGTTGAATATCTTCTCGTATTTATTGGCCACTGAAATGTATTTTTTAATGTTTTTTATTTTGAGAGAGGCAGAGAGAGAAAGTGAGCAGAGGAGGGGCAGACAGAAAGGGAAAGAGAATCCCAAGCAGGGTCCATGCCATCAGCGCAGAGCCTGATGCAAGGCTCGATCCTACCAACTGTGAGATCATGACTTGAGCCAAAATCAGGAGTCAGACACTTAATCGACTAAGCCACCCAGGTGCCCCGAAATATTTTTTTTTAAGTTTTCATATCCTTTGCTCTTTTTTCCCTTCAGATGGTTTGTCTGATTTGTGAACGTTAACCTTCTGTCATTTATTGTGATTTCCCCGCCTTTATCTCTCTTTATATCTTGATTTTTGAAAGATGCCTTCACATATAATTAGAAGAAATAATCATCTGATTAGAGCTCTCTGTCTTTTTCCTTTTCAGATTCTGAGTATCTTGTCTTGCCTAATGAGTTCTCCCTGCTTTGTGCTTCAATAAATGCATGCCTTAAATATATATATATATATATACACACACACACATATATAATATGCCTTAAATTTAACGTTTTTATTGTTTTAATTTTTAAAGTTAAATTTCAGTCAAACTGAAATTTACTCTGGTGTGTAGTGTGAGATGAGATCAATGTTTGTATTTTCCATTTGGATAGAAAATTTGCCAGCACCGGGGCGCCTGGGTGGCTCAGTTGGTTAAGTGTCTGACTTCGGCCCAGGTCATGGTCTCGCGGCTCATGAATTCAAGCCCCGCGTCGGGCTCTGTGCTATCAGCACAGAGCCTGGAGTCTGCTTCAGATCCTGTGTCTCCCTCTGTCTCTGCCCCTTCCCCACTCACACTCTCTCTCTCTCAAAAATAAAATTAAAACATTAAAATTTTTTTTAAATATTTGCCAGCACCAATCATTAAAGGAATATACTTTTCAAACTCTATTAAATGCCTCTTTTGTCACAAAATTTTTCAAATGTATATCACTCTGTTTCTGAGCTCTATTTTTCCTTCTGATATATGTATCTACTTCCTTTCAAAAAATTGTATTGACTTTAGAAATACTTTTAATAGCTAATAGTGCTAGTCCCCTCGCTGTTCTTTTTCTTTCTTTTTTGGTTGTTTTCTTTAGTATTCTTAGCATTTATTCTTCCTTTCGAATGTTAAGACCATTTTTATTTTGTTTCAAAATGACCATGAAAGCTAAACTATTTTATAGCTTTCTTCTTATAGACCCAGCACCTTTTTCTAAAAAAAAAAAAAATACGTTCTTAGACATTTTACATTTGTTCTTGTCACCGTGGTGAGGAGCATGTTTTTTCTGTTTCCATTGGGGGAAAAATCTGTCAATTTTTCTTTTTCTTTTTTGTATTTTATTTCTTATCCAATGCAATTATCACATTCTCATGTGGATTCTAGTTGGTTTTTATAGTCTCTTCGTTTTCCTAGATAGAATATCAGTCCATCCAATTAACAATGATACTCTCTCTTCCTTCCTAATATTTATTCGGATTACCTTGCCTTCTCTTACATTAGCCAGAGTTTTTGGAACAATGCTGAATGATATTTGATACAGGGTATCCCTATTTTGTTGCCAATTTGAAAGTGAAAGGTGTTCACTCATTCATTCATTTCACTCAACAGTTATTGAGTGCACGTTTGTGTACAAGTTGTGTGAACATACATTTTCATTTCTCTTGGGAGTGGAACTCAGTAACTGTTGAGTGAATGAATGGGAGTGGAATTGCTAGATCATATGAAGAAGTGCCAAACTGTTTTTCACAGTGACTGTGCCATTTTACACCCCACCGGGAATGTATGAAGGTTCCAATTAGTCCCACCCTCACCAACACATGTTATTGTCTTCTTTTATTCTATTGGTTTTTTTTAAGATTTTTTTTTTTTAATTTTTTTCTTAATGTTTTATTTATTTTTGAGACAGAGAGATACAGACTATGAGCGGGGAGGGGCAGAGAGAGAGGGAGACACAGAATCCCAAGCAGGCTCCAGGCTCTGAGCTGTCAGCACAGAGCCCGACGTGGGGCTCGAACCCACGAACGTGAGATCATGACCTGAGCTGAAGTCGGAGGCTTAACCGACGGAGCCACCCAGGCGCCCAGATTTATTTACTTTTGAGAGACAGAGCAAGTTGAGGAGGGGCAGAGAGAAAGGAGAACAGAAGATCTGAAGCAAGCTCTGCACTGACATCAGCGAGCCCGATATGGGGCTCAAACTCATGAGCCAAAGTCAGATGCTTAAGCCACCCAGGCACCCCCTTCTTTTATTCTAGCTATCCTAGTAGGTGTGAAGTGGTATCTCATTGTGGTTTGGATTTCTGTGTCTCTAATGACTACTGATATTGAAATGTGTGCAATGGACTGAATGTTTGGGTCCCCTCCAAAATTCATATGTTGAAATCCTAATTCCCAATGTGATGGTATTAGGAGATGAGGTCTTTGGGAGATGATTAGGTCATAAGGGTGGGGCTCTCATGATGGGATTAGCACCCTTATAAAAGAGACCCCAGAGAGTCCTTTCCCCCTTTTTGCCATGTGAGGACACAGCAAGAAGATGGCCATCTATGAATCAAGAAGCAGGTTCTCACCAGACACCAAATCTGCTGGTGCTTTGATCTTGGACTTCCCTGTTTCCAGCACTGTGAGAAATGTTTGTTTAAGCCACCCAGTCTGTGGCAGTTCATGATAACAGCCCGTAATCACTGACAATGTGCTTTTTGCCCCTTTGTATATCTTCTTTGAAGGATTATCAATTCAGATCCTTTGCCTATTATTAATTGAGTGATTTGATCTTTTTATTATTGAATTGTAAGCATTCTTTATATATTCTGGATACAAGTCCCTTGCCAGCTATGTGATTTGTATTTATTTTCTCCCATTTCGTGGGTATCTTTTCACTTTCTTGGTGTTTGACTTGGTAGCACAAAAGTTTTTACTTTTGATGAAATCCAATTAATCCATTTTTTTCTTTTGTTGCTTGTGCTTTTGATGTCATAGACTTCTTGTTGAATTATATTGGAGCGCTCATCTAAAATCAATTGACTGTAAATATAAGGGTTTATTTCTGAACTCTCAATTCTATTTCATTTATCTATATGTCTACCCTTCTGCCAGTACCACACTGTATTGATTTGTGTAGCTTTGTAGTAAGATTTTTTTTTAATGTGTTATTTCTCTTTGAGAGAGTGCAAGCAGGGGAGGTGCAGAGAGAGAGGGAGACAGAGGATCTGAAGTGGGCTCTGTGCTGGCAGCAGAGAGCCTGATGTGGGGCTCAAACTCATGAAGGAGAGATCATGACCTGAGCCAAAGTTGGATGCTCAATCAACAAAGCCACCCAGGTGCTCCTGTAGTAAGTTTTGAGATAGGGAAATGTGTGTCCTCCAACTATGTTCTTATTCAATATTTTGGCTCTTGAGGGTCTCTTGCATTTTGATATGAATTTTGAGATCAGCTTATTGTCCTCTGTAAAACTTCCAGCTTGGATTTTGACAGGGGTCCTGTTGTACCTGAACATCATTTTGAGGAGTATTACCATCCTAATGATATTAAGTCTTCTGATCTGGGCATTTTTTAGCATAATGTTTTCTGGTTATTTTTTGGTGGCCATTGTAGTATTTAAGTAGCTTTTTATGTTCCTATTTTAATTTGTATTTTTATTAGGAATGGCTCCTGAATTGTGTAAGATGCTTTTTGATGTTAATAGTCTTATGATGTTGTTCTCTGTAATTGACTGTTGTAATGAATTATACTGATGTGTAATGTGGCCCCATCTTTGACTTCAGAGTTAGCACTGTGTTTGGTCAAGGGGAATCTTTCTTATTAATTTTGGTAGTTTATGTTTGAGTTAGTAATATTTTATTTAAAAGTTTTGCCACTATAAGAAAACTGTTTATAGTTTTCTTGTCTTTGTACTATATTTAACATATGTTGATATTAAGGTTATGCCAATTTTTAACAGAAATTCAGGAGATTTCTATCTTTCTATATGTTAAAATGGCATAGAGGTTATTTTCTTTAAAATTCAGCCATTCTCTTGGGCACCTGGGTGGCTCAGTCGGTTGAGTGTCCGACTTCCGCTCAGGTCATGATCTCACGGTTCGTGGGTTTGAGCCCCGCATCAGGCTCTGTGCTGACTGCTAGCCTCAGAGCCTGGAGCCTGCTTCGGATTCTGTGTCTCTTTCTCTCTCTGCCCCTCCCCTGTTCACGCTCTGTCTCTCAAAAATAAATAAAAATGTAAAAAAATAAAATAAAATAAATAAAATTCAGCTATTCTCTTTGTCCATTCATCCATGGATGGACCCGTGGGTTGCTTCCATTTCTTGGCTCTCATAAATAATGCTTCAGTAAGCATCGGGGTGCATATATCTTTTTGAATTAGTGTTTTCATTTTCTTTCAGTAAATACCCAGTAGTGGAATTACCAAATCATATGGTATTTCTATTTTTAATTTTTTTAAGGAATCTCCATACTGTTTCCACAGTGGCTGTGCCAGTTTACGTTAAGAACTGGTCTTCTAAAATCTGAAAATTATAATTATTTTCTTTTCTCTGGTTACTGGCCTTACTAGCCTTTGGCAGGGGGTGGGTATTAATTTTGGTAGTTTATGTTTGCTGGGGGGTTTATATTCTCATAGAGCTGCATGCAATGCTTACATTATTTTGTTCACTCCCACCTTATTCTTTTCTGTTAAGACTGCTTTCGCCATTCTATGGGCTGTGCCTTTCCATAGCGATTCTAGAATATGCTTGTCCGTGGATGTTGAACATATTCTCTTGTGCTTATTTGTCCTCCATATATCATGTTTGGTGAAATCTCTTCGTGTCTTTGGCCCATTTTCTAATTGGATTGTTTTGTTCCTTCAGTATTGAATTTTGAGAGTTCTTTATACATTGCAGTTATGACTCTTTGCCAGATACTTTCTCACAGTCTGTAGCTTGTCATTTCATCCTCCTAACAGTGCCTTTTGCTACAGTTTTTAATCTGGCGAAATATATGTGTGTTTTCTTTTATTGATCATGTTTTTCGTGTCATATTTAAGACCACTTACTAAGCTTTAAGTCCCGATGATTTTCCCCCATGCTGTCTTTTATTTTTTTTTAATTTTTTTAATTGGTAATATTTATTTATTTTTTAAATACAATTTATTATCAAATTGGTTTCCATACAACACCCAGTGCTCATCCCAACAAGTGCCTTCCTCCATGCCCATCACCCCCCTTCCCCTCTCCCCCATCCCCATCAACCCTCTGTTTGTTCTCAGTATTTAAGAGTCTCTCATGGTTTGCCTCCCTCCCTCTCCCCAACTATTTTTCCCCTTCCTCTCCCCCATGGTCCTCTGTTAAGTTTCTCCTGTTACACACTTATGAGTGAAAACATATGGTATCTGTCTTTCTCTGCCTGACGTGTTTCACTTGGCATAATACCCTCCAGTTCCACCCCACGTTGTCTTTTAACACATTGACAGTTTTACATTGTACATTTCAATATATGATCCATTTCAGGTTAATTTTTTATGAAGTGTGACATTTTGATTGAGATTCATTTTGTTTTGCCCTTATGAATGGTCCAATTACTCTGGCACCATTTGTTGAGTAATGGTGAGTTAAGGAAGACCTTTCTTCATCCATTGAATTGTTTCTGCACCTTTGTAGAAAAATAGTTGGCTGTACCTGTGTGGGGCTGTTTCTCGGTTCTCTCTTCAGTTTCATTGATGTATGTGTCTATCCCTTTATCAGTACCACATTGTCTTGATTCCTGTAGTTAAATAAAAGGTCTTGAAATCAGGTAGATTGATTTCTCCCACCTTATTCTTTTTTTTTAAATTTTTAATGTTTATTTATTTTTGAGAGACAAAGAGAGACAGAGTGAAAGTGAGGGAGGGGCAGAGAGAGAGGGAGACACAGAATCTGAAGCAGGCTCCAGGCTCTGAGCTGTCAACACAGAGCCTCATTTGGGGCTCGAACTCATGAACTGCGAGATCATGACCTGAGCTGAAGTCGGATGCTTAACCAAGTGAGCTACCCAGGCACCCTGTCTCCCACTTTTTTCTTTGTCAGAATTGTTTTAGCTATTGTAGCTTCTTTATCCTTCCACGTAAATTTAAGAATACCATTGCCTAGGGGCGCCTAGGTGTCTCAGTCAGTTGAGCGTCTGACTCTTGGTTTCAGCTCAGGTCATGATCTCATGGTTCCTGGATTTGAGCCCTGCGTTGTGCTCTGTGCTGACAGTGCAGAGCCTGCTTGGGATTCTCTATCCCCTTGTCTCTCTCCCCCTCCCCCACTTGTGCTTGCTCTCTGTCTCTCTCAAAATAAATAAACATTTTTTAAAAAGAGGAGCGCCTGGGTGGCTCAGTTGGTTAAGCATCCATCTTCAGCTCAGGTCATGATCTCATGCTTTGTGAGCTCGAGCCCCACACCAGGCTCTATGCTGACAGCTCGGAGCCTGAAGCCTGCTTCGGAGTCTGTGTCTCCCTCTCTCTCTCTGTCCCTCCCCTGCTGACATTCTGTTTGTCTCTCTCTCTCTCTCAAAAATAAATAAACATTAAAAAAAAGAATAACTTTGCCTATATCTACAAAAACTTCTTGCCAAGATTTTAATAGGAATTATATTGTCTGTTTGTCAACTTATGGAGAATTGTTATTTTTACTGTGTTAAGGCTACCAAACCATAAACACAGTAGCTCTCTCCATTTATTTAGATCTTTGTTGATTTCTTACATCAACATTCTCTAGTTTTCAGCATAGGAGCCCTATACCTGTTTTGTTACATTTATACCTAAATATTTCATTTTCTGAGTGATGTAAATTATTGTATTTTTTATTTAATCATGTTCATTTGTAGTATAATAAAAGTACAACTGATTTTTGTGTGTTGTTCTTGTGTCCCATAACCTTGCTGAAATCACTTACTGCTTCTAGAAGTTTCTGTGTAGGTTCTTAGGGATTTTCTATCTGGACCATCATGTTGTCTGCAAATAGGGTCAGTTTTATTTCTTCCCTTTCAATCTGTATGCCTTTTATTCTTTTTTCTTGCCTCATTGCACTGGCTAGAATTTTCATCACTATATTGAATAAGAGTGGTGAGGGGTGCCTGGGTAGCTGAGCTCATTTGGTTGAGTGTCCGACTTCAGCTCAGGTCATGATCTCGCAGTTCATGAGTTCAAGCCCCGCATCGGGCTCTGTGCGGACAGCTCAGAGCCTGGAGCCTGCTTCGGATCCTGTGTCTTCCTCTCTCTCTGCCCGCCCCCCTCAAAAATAAATAAACATAAAAAATTTTTAATAAAAAAAGGAGTGGTAATATGTTTGCACTCATAGGTCTAACAGGAGAAACTCAACAGAGGACCATGGGGAGGGGAAGGAGGAAAAAAAGAGTTAGGGAGAGGGAGGGAGA
Source organism: Cryptoprocta ferox (assembly GCA_028646485.1). Taxonomy (NCBI): domain Eukaryota; kingdom Metazoa; phylum Chordata; class Mammalia; order Carnivora; family Eupleridae; genus Cryptoprocta; species Cryptoprocta ferox. The sequence continues at coordinate 11,191 of JAQQST010001948.1, forward strand.
CAAAACACGAGAGACTCTTGAATACTGAAAACAAACTGAGGGGGG
>JAQQST010001949.1:0-11234 GCA_028646485.1 Cryptoprocta ferox
AGGAAATTCCCAGGAAGATGGTAAAGGGAAGTTTCAATAGAGGACTAGGCAGCAAACCTAGGAAGTAACCAATCAGGAAGAGACAGGACAATGGGTTTCAAGAAGGGATCTCCAAAGCGGGGGGGGGGGGGGAGGGGGGAGGAGTAAAGAAGCTGATGGTTATCTAATGCATTTGAATAAAGAAAGAAGATTAACGGGACTGTTATTTTTTTAAATTTATTTACACCAAACTGACTTTAAAATTTTGCCTGACAGATTTTGAGGGTGATCTGGCTGTAACATATACCACCCCACTGATCACTAGGGGTGATTCAGCTGATCTGGCTGGCTAGGCTAGACTGGTGTTCCCATCCTCGTTTACTACTTCATATAGTACTCAAAGAGGATAACCTTCCCCTATAAAGGACAACCATTCTTTAGTCAAAGGTCACTGCATTCTGCTAATTGAACATCCAAAGAATCTCTCAAGTCCGTTTGTAAAAGAACGTAAATAAGGTAGTGAAGCTTCTAAGACTTCAGATACAAGGAAATGAGGTGCTCTTTAAGAAGAAAAAAATGCCTAATAAGGGAATTACCTTGTCAACCAAGAGCATTTACTTTCCTGCCAAATGTATTTTCTTCAAATGTTTTGTTCTATGGTGAAAGATCTGGGGATTGAACATGAAAAGTACTTTGTGCTTAGAGTTACCCTCTGCTTTGCTGGTTTGAAACATTGAGTCCTTAACTGTCAGAGATAAGGATCTGCCTGTGGTACTGCTAATTCATTCCTACCATTGAAAATTCAAAAGTGGGTATTTTGCCTTGCCCTTAGAACTGAATGATGATCATGCTCATTGTTTTCAAGTGTGTTTTGTAAGTGGCAATATTTGGGAAGAGAGGTGGGATGCTTGATACACAGTTCTTACTCCACCTAGTGCCTATAAAAACTATCCTTCATTCTTAGCTTTAAGAATTTAGTTTTAAAATACAAATAGGCATGCCTGGGTGGCTCAATTGGTTGAGTATTTGAGTCATGATTTTGGCTCAGGTGATGATCTCATGGTTCAGGAGACTGAGCCACATTTTGGGCTCCACACTGAGTATGGAGCCTACTTGGGATTCTCTCTCCCTCTCTCTCTGCCCCTCCCTACTTGTGCTTGGTCGCTCTCTCTCTCTCTAAATAAATAAATAAACTTAAAACATAATATATAAATATATATGTGTATGTGTGTGTATACTTAAAATACAGCAATGTGACAAACAGTGAATAACAGACACAAACAGTACCCAAATAATCTCCCCTCATAGGTTTTAATCTAATGGAAAAAGTGATAATACATTATTATAAGCTTGGTGACTACAATTAAAGAGCACATGACAAAAGGATTTAACCTAATTTAGTCACAAATGCAAAACCTACTGCTAGTCACAGCTCAGTCTTCTTAAATAACATACCTACTTAAGTAAAAAATATGCTTTGAGTCAGTAAACAGGGTTACAAGTTTGTTCCACTTTCACTGCCTAGTTTAACCATCAGTGTGTCAGAAATCAGACATACAGACCCTTCAAAATACAATATTTGTGCATATTCCTGAGCAATTGTGTTTACTGGACATATATATGTCCTAAGACCCAATGCTTTTTTATGCATATTCAAAATAATCAACCCAACCTAGATTTCTATACCTAGCCAAACAAGCAAACCAGCAAACAAAAAACTTTCTACATGTCTAATTCCTAAAACTCAGATTTGTCTGTCTCTGTTGATATCTCATATTTCACAGCTCTGCTGAGTCAACATTTCAATTTGTGGCTTATATATAGTTTGATATTCTGCACATATAAAAAATATATGATAGAATAAACCTTTTTTAATAACTGACTTTAGGTGGAATTAAGGTACACTGAGAGATGTGCCAATTTTATGATGGGCATTTGTCATCTGATTTATGACAAACCATAACCCGAAAGAGTTTGAATAAGCAATAATTAATATAAACAAGTATTATGAGAGTACTGAGCATCTTCTCTGGTTCAGAAGATGCTGATTGAATCCACATCTTAAATCAGTTATGAAAATCAGACATACGATTTGAGAATAAATGCTTGAGCTGTCCTTATTCTGAAAACTCAAAAATAATATTGATATTTCCTGTCTCAGGATTTTCCATTTCCATCAATGACTTTGATATTCAAGGTAGAACTTAAGAAGATAAGAATAATGCTAAGGTAGTTCCCCAAATTAAAGAAATATATAGAACAGTTATTTCTCAGAACAGTTAAACATCATTACTATAATTATATTATGACAGACACTTTATTTTCATTCTAAAGCTATCATCCTTCATGAATGAATGGAGTTTCTAGGGAGTCAGATGGAAGACTAGTTACCCCAACCAACCTCTTAACTAAAAAAAAGAACATCTTTTTTTTTTAATTTTTTTAAATTTATTTTTGAGAGACAGAGAGAGACAGCGCGAGCAGGGGAGGGTGTGAGAGAGAGGGAGACACAGAATCCGAAGCAGGCTCCAGGCTCTGAGCTAGCTGTCAGCACAGAGCCTGATGCGGGGCTCGAACCCAGGAACTGTGAGATCATGACCTGAGCCGAAGCCGGATGCTTAACCGACTGAGCCACCCAGGCGCCCCAAAAAGAACATCTTTTTAAGTGCATTGGTGAGCTGATACAAAAGAATTCTGTAGAAGTAAAACAGTGAAACCTGGGACTTAAGTTAATGTCAAAGTCAACCTCATCCTAGGCATTTTACTGGATCCTAGACACTATATGCTTTTGCCTTGTTAGCTGCATTAACATGGAAGGCGGACAGGAAATAAAGCCAAGATGTTGAAGGTGTGAAGTATAAGAAACCCCTCATAAACATGGAACCCAAAGGTCAAAGAGTAACTGGGTAAGAAAATCAAATCAAAATTAAACTACATGTAGAAGGGGCAGGAAAAAAAAAACTTGCTAATATTGACCGTAATACTGGGTGGAGTGGAAAAAAAATCTCCCCTGAAAACTCATCCATAACCATAAGCTGATTACCTCAAAAATTTGTAGTCTAAATTCAAATTGCTGGCATGGCCAAAAAATACCTTGAGCAAAGAATGTAATTTGAAGTGACTCAAAGATCCTCAATAAAGATGGCAGATGGCAGAGTATGAGGATCCTGAGCTCACCTCATTCCACAGATACATCAAGGCTGCAACTATTTATAGAGTAACTCTAGGAATGACCTGAAGACGACCAGAACAGCTCTTCCACACCTAACGATATAAAGAAAAAACACATTAAGAAGGGTAAGAGGCAAAGAAAAATCGTCTGAATGGGACTCATCCCCCAGCACAGTGACCCACAGGTGCGAGAAATATCACAGAGGGGAAGGTCCTCCCTGAGGAACAAGGGATTCAACCTTCACAGCAGGCAGACTCTGACTTGGGGACCTGCACTGAAGAGATGAGCCCCGATAATGTCTAGCTTTGAAAATAAGTGGGGCTTAACTCCAGGAGAGCCAAAGGTTTCTAGGAAACCAAGACTCTGCCCTTAACAGATCCATGCACACTGACTCAATCCAAGACCAGCACACAGCAGCAGTTTGAAAACCATCTGGGTTGGGGCACCTAGGTGGCTCAGTCAGTTAAGTATCTGACTTATGGTTTTGGCTCAGATTATGATCTCACAGTTTGGTGAGTTCAAGCCCTGCATCAGGCTCTGCACTGACTGCATAGAGCCTGCTTGGGATTCTCTCTCCCTCCCTCTCTCTCTGTCCCTTCCCTACTTGCACTATTTCTTTCTCAAAACAAACAAGCAAACAAACTTTGAAAAGCATCCAGGCCATACCTAAAAGACATTTTATTGACTAATTTTGTGGCAAGTGCTAGAGGGACAGGAATCTGTAGGAACTTTCTGTGGGAACAGAAGCACTAGAAGGTGCCATTTTTCTTGCCCCCTTCTTCCTAACTGTATTGACTTCAGCAGGTACCATATCTGACACTTTCTGTCTACCATAGCACCCAATTTCCCCCATCATGACATTCCCCTGCTGACCACTCCACCCAACACACCTGCCCTGGCAGGCATCCCTGCAAAGCAGCTCCCACCTCACCATACCTGGTGGGCAGATTTGGCTGGGATTACCCCGCCCTCCAAAGTCACTGCTATGCCACTACACCCTGTGAGTAACCTTGGCTAGAAATAGTACCTCTCCAAAGTGGTTCCTGGGGAAGTCGGGGGGGGGGGGAGCCCACCCACTAGGATACCTACAATAGTGGCAACCAGGCCTCACTGCCAGCCATACTGGGGGCTAGACCCACCAACAAGTGGGCCTGCAGCAGCCATGAACAGGCTTTTCAGACAGCTGCACCAGGGGGCCAGACCCACTGAGCAGCATACCTACACAAGTTCCATTCTGCCACAAGAGGAGGGCATGCACAGGCCACACAGAGAACACCCTTGGAGGGCCTGGTTCTAGTGACAAAGGGGATGGTGTTTCTAAAGCACACAAGACACATTCTAAATAAAACCACTATTTCAAGACCAGGAGATGAAGATCATCATCCCAATACATAGAAACAATCAGAGAGTCAGGCTAAATGAGGAGACAGAGGAATATCTCTAAATGAAAGACCAAGACAAAACCTCAGAAAAAAAAAAATAAACAAAATGAAGACAGGCAATCTACCTGATAAAAAGTTCAAAGTAATGGTCACAAAGATGCTCACAAAATTGAGAAGAATGGACGAACAGAGTGAGAACTTCAACAAAGAAATAGAATATATAAAAAAGAAACAAAGTAGAAAAATACAATGACTGAAATGAGAAATACACTAGATGGAATCAAAAGCATATTATAGGATACAAAAGAAAGGATCAGTGATCTAGAAAACAGGGTAGTGGAAATCATCCAAGCTGAACAGCAAAAAGAAAAAATAATTTAAAAAATGAGGATAGTTTAAGGGACCGCTAAGACCAAATGAAGTGTACTAACATTTGTATTACAGGGATCCCACGAGAAAAGAGAGATAAAGGGGCAGAAAACTTATTTGAATAATGGCTAAAAATTTTCCTAACCTGGGGAAGGAAACAGACATACAGGTCCAGAAAGCACAGAGAGCCCCACATAAGGTGAACCCAAATAGGTCAACTCCAACATTTAATAATTAAAATGTCAAACATTAAAAATAAAGAATATTAAAAGTAGCATGAGAAAATGACTACCTACATACAAGGGAACACATGTAATATTATAAGCTGATTTTTCAGTAGAAATTCTATAAGCCAGAAAAGAAATCCATGATATATTCAAAGTGCTAAATAAAAAAGAAAAACTACACCATGAATACTCTATGAAACAAAATGACCATTCAGAATTTAAGGAGAGATAAGGAGTTTCCTAAACAAACAAAAGTTAAGGGAGTTAATCAGCACTAAACTGACCTGAGAAGAAATGTTAAAGGGATATCTTTAAGCAGAAAACAAAAGGCCATAAAAAGAAGTAAGATTGTGATGAAAGAAGCAAATCTCACTATTAAAATCAACAACATAGTCAAGATGGTAGATCAACCACTTATAAAGCTAAAGTAAAGATTAAAAGAAAAAAGTAGTAAAATAAACTGTATCTATAATAATTAGTTAAGAAATACACAGAATAAAAAGTTGCAAAATATGAAATTAAATACATAAAACATGGGGGGATAGTAAAAACATAGAGCACCCAGTATGTGTTTGAATGTCAATGACCCTCAGTTTAACCTAGACTGCTATATAATCTTGAAAACAAACAAAAAACAAAACAAAACAACAACAACAAAAAGAACTGGCGGCATCATGATCCCAGATTTCAAGATATACTACAAAGCTGTAGTAATCAAAACATTGTGGTCCTGGCACAAAAACAGACACAGAGATTAATAGAACAGAATAGATAGCCCAAAAGTAAGCCCACCATTATAGGGTTAATTTTAGACAAAGCAGGAAAGAATTATGCAATGGGATAAAGATAGTCTCTTTAACACATGGTTTTGGGAAAACAGGTCAGCCACATACAAAAGAATGAAGCTGGACCATTTTTTAATGCTTATTTATTTTTGAGAGAGAGAGAGAGAAAGAGACTGCGAGCAGGGGAGGGGCCGAGAAAGAGGAAGACAATATCTGAAGCAGGCTCCAGGCTCTGAGCTGTCAGCACAGGGCATGATGCAGGGCTTCAACTCACAAATGGTGAGATCATGACGTTTAACTGACTGAGCCACCCAGGCATCCCAAAGCTGCACCATTTTTTCACACCATACACAAAAATAAATTTAAAATGGATTAAAGACTTAAATGTGAGATCTGAAATCATAAATACCCTAGAAGACATCATAGGCATTAATTTCTCTGACATCAGCCACAGCAACATTTTTCTAGATATATCTCTGGAGGCAAGGGAAATAAAAGCAAAAATAAGCTATTGTGGCTATACCATAATTAAAAGTTTCTAAAAAACTAATTGAGTGATCAATATAAAGGTTATGATGAATGAAAAACTCAATCAATATAAAGCTTATGCACAGCAAAGGAAATGATCAACAAAATGAAAAGATAATCTACTAAATGGGAGAAGATATTTGCAAATGAGATGTCCAATAAAAGATTAGTATTGAAATACATAAAGAACTTACATAATTTAACACCCAATCAAATAATCCAATTTAAAGATACGTAGAAGGCATGAACAAACATTTCTCCAAAGAAAAAATCCAGATGGCCAATAACCACATAACAAGATATTCAACATCACTCATCATCAGGGAAATACATATCAAAACCACAGTGAGATATCACCTCACACCTGTCAGAATGGCTAAAATCAACAACACAAGAAACAACAAGTGCTGGTGAGGATATGGAGAAAAAGGAACCCTTGTGCACTGTTAGTGGGAATAGGAGTTGGTGCAGACACTGTGGAAACAAATATGGAGGTTCCTAAAAAGTATAAAAATAGAACCACCCTATGATCCAACAATTGCACTACTGGGTACTTACACAAAGAATACAAAAACACTAATTCAAAGGGTTACATGCACCCCTATGATTACTGCAGCATTATTTATGATAGCTAAGATACAAAAGCAACTCAGGTGTCCATGGATAGACAAATGGATAAAGAAGAAGTGGTATACATATACAATGGAATATTACTCAGTCATAAAAAAAAGAATGAAATTTTGCTGTTTGCAACAACACGAATGGACCTAGAGGATATAATGCTAAGTGAAATAAGTCAGTCAGAAAGACAAATATCCTATGATTTCACTCACGTGTAATTTAAGAAACAAAGCAAATGAGCAACACGAAAAAGAAATAAACCAAGAAACAGATTTTAACTATAGAGAACAAACTGATGGTTACCAGAGGGGAAATGGGTAGGGGGATGAATGAAATAGGTGAAGGGGATTAAGAGTTCACTTATCATGATGAATACTGAGTAATGTTTAGAATAGTTGAAACATAACATTTTACACCTAAAACTCATATAACACTGAATGTTAACTAAACTGGAATTAAAATTAAAAATAAATCAATAAATAAAATACAATAAAATAGAGTGCTATAGACATAAGGTGTTATATATGAACCTTATGGTAACTATGAGCCAAAAACTTTTGAGATACAAAATGAATGAATGAATGAATGAAAGAAAGAAAGAAAAGAAACACAAACATAATACCAAAGAATATCATCAAATTATAATTATTTCATAGAAATGTAAATGAAAAGAAAGCTAAAAGTAGTAATACTTCTATCAGACAAAGCAACCTTTAAAACAAACTTCGTGGGGCGCCTGGGTGGCTCAGTTGGTTGAGCATCTGACTTCAGCTCAGGTCATGATCTCATGGTTCGTGGGTTCGAGCCCCGCATCAGGTTCTGTGCAGACTGCTAGCTCAGAGCCCAGAGCCTGCTTCAGATTCTGTGTCTCTTTCTCTCTCTGCTCCTCCCCTGTTCATGCTCTGTCTCTCAAAAATAAATAAATGTTAAAAAAAAAAAAGTTCGTAACAAAAGGCATTACACAATGATAAAGGGACTAATCTGATAAGAGAATATAACAATTGTAAACATCTATGTACACAACACAGGAATACTTAAATATATAAAGAAAATATTAGCAGATATAAAGGAAGCAATTGAAAGTAATACAATAAAAGTAGAGGACTTTAACAACCCATTTACATCAATGGATAGGTCATACACACACACACACACACACACACACACACACACAAGGATACAGTAGCCTTAAGTGAGACATTAGACCAGAAAGACTTAACAGATATAAACACAACGTTCCATCCAAAAACAGCAGAATACACATTCTTTTCAATTGAACATGTAACACTGTCCAGGACAGATCACACATTAGGCCATAAAACAAGTCTCAATAAATTTAAGAAAACTGAAATCATATCAAGCATCTTTCCAAACTACAATGAGATGAAACTAAAAATCAATTACAAGAAAAAAACTGGAAAAATACAAACACGTGGAGGCTAAACAACATGTCACTAAACAACACAATGGGTTAGGGTGCCTGGGTGGCTCAGTTGGTTAAGCGTCTGACTCTTAATAACACTCAGGTCATGATCTCAGGGTTCATGAGTTCAAGACCCACATGGGGCTCTATGCTAATGGCGTGGAGCCTGCTTGGGATTCTCTGTCTCTCTCTCTCCGTCCTTCCCCTGCTCTCTCTCGCTCTCTCTCAAAATAAATAAATAAACATTTTTTAAAAAATAAAAAAAGTAAATACATGGGTCCATAAAGAAATCAAAAGTGAAATTAAAACAATACCTTGAGACAAATGAAAATAGAGACACAATATTCTAATGTCTATGAGAAGCAGTAAAAGCAGTTCTAGGAGCGAAGTTTAAAACAACACAGGCCTATCTTCAAAAGTAAAAAAAAAAAATCTTAAATAATCTAATCTTATACCTAAAAGGTCTAGAAAAAGAAAAACAAAGCGCAGTTAGTAAAAGGAAAAAAAATAATAATTATTAGAGTAGAAATAAATGAAAGAGAGACTAAAAAACAATAAAAAAGATCAATGAAACTAAGAGCTTTTTCTTCGAAAAGATAAATGAGATTGATAAACTTTTAACCAGATTCATCTAGAAAATAAGAGAAAAGACTCAAATAAATAAAATTTAAAATGAAGTAGAATATTTACAAGTGACACAACTGAAATACAAAGTATTATAGTGACTACTTTAAAAAATTATACATTAACAGACAACATAGAAGAAAAGGATAAATACCTAGAAACATACACTCTTTCAAAACTTAATCAGGAAGAAATAGAAAATCTGAATACATCTATTTCTAGTAATGAAAATGAATGAGTAATCAAAAACCTTTCAGTAAATAAAAGTATAAAACCAGACAGCTTCACTGGTGAATTCTATCAAACATTCAAAAAAATTTAATAGCTATCCTTCTCAAACTCTTCCAAAACACTAAAGAGGAGATAATGATTCAAAGCTCATTTTACAAGGCCAGCATTATCCTGATACCAAAACCAGACAAGGACACCAGAAAAAAAAAATGCAGGCCAATATCCCTGATGAACATGGATGGAAAACTCATCAACAAAATAGTATATGGAATTCACCAATACATTAAAAGGACTGTAGGCCATAATCAGGTGGGATTTATTCTAGGAATGCAAGAATGGTTCAACATCCACAAATCGAACAATGCTATATAGCACATGAACAAAATAAAGAATAAAAATCTAACGATGATTTCAACAGACGCAAAAAAAAAAGCAGCTGACAAAAAGTCAACACCCATTTATGATAAAAACTTTCAACAAAGTGGGTATAGGGAAAATATACCTCAACATAAAAAAAGGCCATATATGACAAACCCACAGCTAACACCATAATAAAACTGAAAAACTTTCCATAAGTTTTTCTCCAACATCAGGAACAAGACAAGGATGCCAATTCTTGCCACTTTTATTAAACATAGTACTGGAAGTCTTTGCCACAGAAAAAGAAAAAGAAAAAAAAAGCAAGAAAAAAAAGGCATCCAAATTGGTAAGAAAGAAGTAAAACTGTATTTCCAGATGACGTGATACTATGTATACAAAAACCCAAAAGGCTCTATCAAAACATTATTAGAATAAATAAATTCAGTATAGTTGCAGAATTAATATACAGAAATCTGATGTGTATATATATGCACTAATAATGAATGATCAGAAGGAAATATTAACAAAACAATCCCATTTACAACTGCATCAAAAAGAATAAAATACCTAGGAATAAATTTATCCAAGAAGTTGAAAGACCTGTATTCTCAAAACTATAAGATATTGATGAAAGAAACTGAAGATGACACAAATAAATGGAAAGATACACCATGCTCACATATTGGAATAATACTGTGAAAATGTCCACAGTACTGAAAGTAATACACATATTCAATGCAATCCCTATTACAATTCCAATGTCATTTTTCACAGAACCAGAACAAAATAATACTAAAATTTGTAAGGAACCAACAAAAGACTGAATACTCAAATCTTGAGAAAGAAGAACAAAGCTAGATTTCAAACTACACAAAGCGACAGTAAATGAAACAGTATGGTATTGACAGAAAAAGAGATATATTGATCACTGGAACAAGAAAGTAAGCCCAAAAATGAATACACAGTTATATGTTCAATTAATCTGTAGTAAAGGAAGTAAGAATATAAAATGAGGAATGGACAGTCTCTTCAATAAACGGTGCTGGAAAAACTGGACAGCTACAGGCAAAAAAAGTGAAACTGGACTACTTTCTTATACCATATATAAAAATTAACTAAAGTGGATTAAAGACATAAATTAAGACCTGAAACCATGAACCTACTAAAAGAAAATGTACGTACTAAACTCTTGGACTTTGGTCTTAGCAACATTTTTTAAAAATCTGTTTCCTCAGACAAGAAAAACCAAAGCAAAAATTTTTTTAAATGAGACTATAACAAACTAAAAACTCTTTTGCATAGTGAAAAAAAAATCAACGAAACAAAAAAGCAACGTACTGAATGGGAGAAGATATTTGCAAATCATGTATTCAATGAAGGGTGAATATCCAAAATATAAATAACCCATAAAACGAAATACCAAAAACCCCAATCTGATTAAATATGGGCAGAGGATCTGAATAGACTTTTTTTTTCAAAGAAGAGATGCAGATGGCCAACAGACACATGAAAAGATGCTCAACATCACTACTC
>JAQQST010001950.1:0-11230 GCA_028646485.1 Cryptoprocta ferox
TCTCTCTCTCTCTCTCTCTCTCTCTCTCAAAAATAAACATTTAAAATTTTTAAACAAATAACTATGCCCAACTGTATGTTATCTAAGAGAAATCCATTTTAAAATTTTTTAACGTTTTTTATTTATTTTCTTGAGAGAGACACACAGACAGAGCATGAATGGGGGAGGGTCAGAGAGAGGGAGACACAGAATCAGAAGCGGGCTCCAGGATCTGAGCTGTCAGCACAAAGACTGATGCGGGGCTCGAACCCATGAACTGTGAGATCATGACCTGAGCTGAAGTCGGCCACTTAACCGACTGAGCCACCCAGGCACCCTGAGAAATCCATTTTAAATAGAAGACTCAAATAGGTTAACTGTAAATGGACGGAGGATTTCAATTCCAACTTAGGTATGCTGTGAGCTAAAAAAGGAAAGCTCCCATTTTTACAACAAGCAAACAAGGTGGACATGCAGCAAATTAATGACTTTTCGTGGACCCACTAGAGAACCCATGGACAAGTGGAACAATGAGCCGTCCTGAAGAGATAGACACCTGCAGGAAAATGTAGGAACTAAGCATTTGCTTACGTGTCAAGAAAGCTACTGCTGGACATCGTGTAAATTGGCAGAAACAGTAACAATTCTGGGAACTGCTGGGAATGTAAAAATGTCAAACTCCTGGGGGCTGAAGTCAGAGGGAGGTTCCCATCCTTCTCCAGGCTTCTCCTCCAGGCTCTCATTTCTCAAGACAAATCTCTGCTTGTAGTACTAGCCGGGGACAAAACAGCAGCCACTGTAAAATCTTTCCAGACCCTTCTCCCTCATGGAGCAAAAGGCTCAATTTGCAGGAAAAATTGTATCACCTGAGGACAGAGGTGAAATTCCATCTCAGCTAGGAGAGCTCTGCCCTACCCCGATCTCCCTGTCTCACCTAAGAAGAAATCAAAACGACTTAATCTCCATGGGAGAGTGTGTCAAGGACTGGCTGAGAACATGCTTATTCTGGAAGACGGTTATTCTGGTGGGCAGAGGGGGAACCTCTAATCCCCGGAGAAGGACAGAAACACTTACGAAGTCTATGCTCCACATGCATTCCGGAGAGGAGGGTTAATCAGAACAGCTGGCCACCATGCTAACAAGCCTGCAGTCCAAAGGGGATTGATGCACAAGGGAAAATCAAAAGCCAAACGGGGCGGGGGTGGGGGTGGGGGGCACCTGGGTGGCTCAGTTGGTTAAGTGTCAGACATCAGCTCAGGTCATGATCTCAGGGTTCATGAGTTTGAGACCCACATTGGGCTCTGTGCTGACAGCTCAGAGCCTGGAGCCTGCTTCCAATTCTGTGTCTCCCTCTCTGCTCCTCCCTTGCTCTCACTCTCTCTCTCTCAAAAATAAACAAACATTAAAATCCAAAAGGGGAGAAAGGCACTAGAGGAATTTGCAGCTTCTGGTGCACACAGCAACAACATACTTTAAACAACACACCTCCTGACTTGATTCACATAAATTCACACACCAGGGAGCAGAGCGTGGATCAGTCAGTTGGTTGAGCTTTGGACTTTTGATTTCAGCTCAGGTCATGATCTCATGGTTCAGTTGGGCTCTGTGCTGACAGTGCTGAGCCTTCTTGGGATTCTCTCTGTCCCTCTCTCTGCCCCTCTCTCAAAATAAACAAACTTAATAAAAAAAATATATAAATCCCCCACTAAAGGCCTATTTATGTCAGTACCTGCTTCCCGGTACATGCCAAACAAAAAATTCACAGGCAGGCAAAAAGACAAGAAAATACAGTCTGAAGACCTAAATCAGAATGAGACTCAGATGACACAGAAGTTGTAGTTATGAGCCAGGGAATTTAAAATAACTATGATTAATACGTTAAAGGCTCTAATGGGAAAGGTAGACCTCAGAAAGATTACATAGGTAATTTTATCAGAGAGATGGGATCTATAAGAAAGAATTAAGTGGAAATGCTAGAATGATAGGCAATTTACTCTATTCCATATCCTTATCTTTAGTCTTTTTTTTCTGCCTCTAACTCGCCATCCACATTACTAACAAAGTAATCCTTCCTAACTACCAATACATAGCTCTCCTCTGGTTAAGAATCTTCAAAGAGAAACCATAGAATAAAAAATGAATAAGATTGGAGCCAGACAGATTTAGAATGAAATTCTGGCTTTAACACTTGTTAGCTGTGAGATCTGAGAACAATCCAGACACTTTCTGAGACTCTGTCATTCCATCTGAAAAGTGGGAAGAATAATAAGCATATTACGAGAGTTAAAACAGATGACAAATAACGCTAGTCATAGCACACTCCAGGGGATACATGTCGGAAGCTGCTGTCCTCTATTAAATCCTAAGCGTTAGAATGTAAAGCCTACATTCTAGCATACTCTCTAGAGAGAGTCTCTCTCTCTCTCTCTCTCTCTCTCTCTCTCTCTCTCTCTCTCTCTCAAAACTAAATAAACATTAAAAAAAAATACTTATGAGCACCTGGGTGGCTCAGGTGGTTAGCATCCGACTTCAGTTCAGGTCATGATCTCCTGGTTCATGAGTTAGAGCCCCACGTCAGGCTCTGTGCTGACAGCTCAGAGCTTGGAGCCTGCTTCTGATTCTGTGTCTCCCTCTCTCTCTCTGCCCTTCCCCCACTCACGCTCTGTCTCTCTGTCTCTCCTCTCTCAAAAATAAATAAAGATTTAAAAAAAAGGAATGTAAAGCCTTTCTTTGCCTATACTACCAATTACCATTCTGATATCAGCACATTTATCCAACATTGTTTTCCATTTCATACAATCAAGTCATGCAGTGTAACAACCCTTAAATAATGAAATTCTTTTCTGAAGCCTTCCTGGCTATTCTAGTCCCATGAATCCTTCTTCCAGTGTTTCTATAGTATTAGTGGTATGTACCCAAAATGTAGCCTTTATTATTTGACCCTCTGTCTTCCCCAGTTAGCTCATCAACACATCAAGGACAATAGTGTTCTCTTCTATCTCTGTTTGCCTCACTCTTACTGCTATAACTTGAATGAACTTAATGTTTTATTCTTACCAAAATTACACCACACTCAACATGTGGAAAGGTAGAATTCTCTTTGTGATAGTTTAAATAACTTCTGTCTTTTTGAAAATTTCTTACTAGACCAACAACAAATTTGTGTCTCAAATTTCTCAAGCTCTTTTGAATGGCTAGGTGTAAGCGTATGTAAAACAAACAAAAACTTTTCAGCATCACTTCCTTTATTGTCTCCAAATGTTAATTTTTTTGTTCCAGGTCCATTTGATATCATTTTACCAACACAGTTCCTGTTTATAAAAAAAAATTCTAGCAAACAATATGACCCATACCTTGGAGTAAAACCGAAAGCTTTTTTTCCCCCTGAATGCAGTAAGTAAAATATGCATCTTCAAAAATGCATAAAAAGGAGAAGACTACAATTGTGTTTTATGACAAATACTTGTAAATTTGATGTAAATTTAAAAATCACAATGAGAAACATAATTCAATAGAAAGTACACATTTCTATATTTTATTTATACTAGCTGTCGCAGATGAAGAGGCAATGCTCAACAGTTATGATGATATCCTCGTCACCAAAAGAGTTAAACCCTTCTAACCTGAGACTGAAACCCCGTGATCCAGATTCCAGATCTAATATGTTTTCAAAATGTCCATGCCATAGTGTGTAATCCTATGCATAAAGTTCTTAACAATCAAAGGAAAATGATCCTTATATAGACATTGAGGCATGAGAATATGGACCTCATTTTGACAAACGTTTCTGGGCTTTCTATTACTCCTCAGTCAAATCAGATCCATTTTTCCCCTCCTAAAACAGCCCTGACTTGAGAGGTGAGAAAGTGGGGAGAATATATTTTTGAATAACCTACACTTTCTTTGGAGAGTCCATTCGAATAGCTAAGAATCTCAACCCAATGGAAGGATCATATTAGTTCAATCATCAACCCTTTAATACAATAGATAAAAGAATACAAGCAAGGATTGATGCTGATATTTTTTTGTGTTCTGGTTACTGGTCCAGTTAACTGCCAGCTGTCTTTAAATATATTTACAACAGGATGTAACATGCAACTTCATCTTTCCTGGGGTAAAGAATGACTTTAAACTTGCTGAAGAGAGCTGAGACTGTCATGTCCCAAACCTTGGTTCTCTGGGCTATATTGGATTATTCGAGGTTCAGGTCAGAGCCTTGAAGAACTGCAGAGAACCCATAGGTAAAGGCAAAGAGCAAATATAAGTAATGTGAAGGAAAGAGTTTCTGTTTCCTCATCTTACCACTCTTACTATCAGCTTTACCATTGGATTTTATGTACCCCTTCCAGTTTTGAACTCCAGGTCAGATTTTTCAGTTACTCTCTCTAGAACTATCAATTACTTTTCATTTTCCTCTGTGAGCCCACCAGCTGCTTCCACTGCTTCCATTTCTGACTGCTGAGGACAGCTAAAAAATAGGTAAAACAGGCAAAAAAAACAACCACCACCATCATACTCTGACAGACTCCACCACAAATTAGCCCTGCCTAACATCAATCAAACCATCTTTGCCATTCTCTGATTCTTTCATACACCCCTCTCCCCTAAAGCTGAGCTCAATGGGGGAATTACTGTCCCAGTGATTTATTAAAACTTAATGCCTTCAGGAGGAAAGTAGTGAGGAAGGAGGGTAGGTCATGGGGACAAAATGTGAGGAGGAATGTGTTTCACTTGGAGACAATTCTGTTGCACTGCAAAGCTCTGGATCAGGAACAGCACCCACAGAGAGGGTCCCAGCTTGAGTCAAGCCAGTCGGTGTTTTTATCCTTCTGTTTTGTCAATGCCTGGTTGGAGTCTGCACTGGAGGGACAGCCATAACCTAGAGAGGGTGCAGCTGTGAGAATTTAGTTGCTAGTATTGACAGCTGGCAGGGCTGGGTATGCTACCAGTAACAGAGATGTGGATGGGGCACCAAAAGCAACCAATAGAATCTTCTTCACACCAGATTTTTAAAAAGCTTTCCCCATTCCCAGGGAGGGGCCAAGATGGCAGAACGCATGGAAGATTTTTGCATCTCTCATTCCTGAAACGTAGCTAGATCTACACTAAACCATCTTGCACACCTAGAAAACTGATTTGAGGATTAATACAACAATGTGCACAACCTGAACCACAGAACTCAGCAGGTACGCAGCGCAGAGAGGTGAACTGGGGAAGAGAGAAGCCACGGAGAGCAGCAAGCCACTTACAGCAATGGACAGATCATCTAAACAGAAAATCAACAAGGAAACAATGGCTTTGAATGACACACTGGACCAGATGGATTTAACAGATATATTCAGAACATTTCATCCTAAAGCAGCAGAATATACATTCTTTTCGAGTGCACATGGAACATTCTCCAGAATACATCACATACTGGGACACAAATCAACCCTCAATAAGTACAAAAAGATTGAGATCATACTGTGCATATTTTCAGATCACAATGCTATGAGACTTGAAATCAACCACAAGAAAAAAATTGGAAAGATAACAAATACTTGGGAGACTAAAGAACATCCTACTAAAAAATGAATGGGCTAACCAAGAAATTAAAGAGGAAATTAAAAAGTACATGGAAGCCAAATAAAATGATAACACAACAGCCCAAAACCTCTGGGATGCAGCAAAGGCGGCCATAAGAGGGAAGTATATAGCCATCCAGGCCTTCCTAAAGAAGGAAGTGCTCAGATACACAACCTAACCTTACACCTCAAAGAGCTGGAAAAAGAACAGCAGATAAACCCAAAAAACAGCAGAAGATAGGAAATAATAAAGATTAGAGCAAAAATCAATGCTATCGAAACCAAAAAAAAAAAAAAAAAAAAACAGTTGAACAGCAGCTAGTTCTTTGAAAGAATCAGTGAAACCAGCAGCTGGTTCTTTGAAAGAATTAACAATATTGATAAACCTCTAGCCAGTTTGATCAAAAAGAAAAAGGAAAGGACACAAATAAAATCAAGAATGAAAGAGAAGAGATCACAACCAACACTGCAGAAATACAAACAATAATAAGAGAATATTATGAGCAATTATATGCCAATAAAATGGGAAATCTGGAAGAAATGGACAAATTCCTAGAAACAGATAAACTACCAAAACTGAAACAGGAAGAGATAGAAAATTTGAACAGACCCATAACCAGTAAAGAATTCAAATTAGTAATCAAAAATCTCCCAAACAACAAGAGGCCAGAGCTGGATGGCTTTCCAGGGGAATTCTACCAAACATTTAAAGAAGAATTAACACCTATTCTTTTAAAGCTCTTTCAAAAAATAGAAATGGAAGGAAAACTTCCAAACTCATATATGAAGCCAGCATTACCTTGATTCCAAAACCAGAAAAAGATCCCACTAAAAACGAAAACTATAGACTAATTTCCCTGATGAATATGGATGCAAAAATCCTCAACAAGATACTAGCCAACCGGATCCAACAATACATTAAAGGAATTATTCACCACGACCAACTGGAATTTATACCTGTGATGCAGAGCTGGTTCAATATCCACAAAACAATCAATGTTATACATCACATCAATAAAATAAAGGACAAGAACCACGTGATCCTGTCAATAGATGCAGACAAAGCATTAAAGTACAACATCCTTTCTTGATAAAAACTCTTAAGAAAGTAGGGATAGAAGGATCATACCTCAAGATCATAAAAGCCATGTATGAGAGCAAGGTCCCAGGGTCTGCAGGCCACGTGGAGAGTGGCAGTTCCCCTGCTGGGGAATATTTCTATTCATTTTTCTTTTTAAAAAAAATCTATTCTCCGGATTCCTGGGGGGCTCAGTCAGTTAAGTGTCAGACTCTTGATTTCAGCTCAGGTCATGATCTCGTGGTTCGTGAGATTGAGCCCTGCTGCACTGACAGCATGGAGCCTGCTTGGGATTCTCCCTCTCCCCCTCTCTCTCTGCCCCTCCCCTACTCATGTTCTCTCTCCCTCTCTCTCAAAATAAATAAATAAACATTTTTTTAAAAGCTATTCCATGATGCTGTGCAATCTTTGATCTACTCTTTTCTCACTAACAAACTTCTTAAAGAGTAATTTTGGCTCTTGTCTCTATTTAATTACCATCTGTTCATTCCTTAACCAGTTACTTCTTTGGCTCTAAAATTGCAATATAATCACATATATTTGGAAGCAGTAAAGGCACATCTTTCTGCTGAAGGAATATCATGATCTGGGTTTTCAGCCTTCAGGATTGTGCTGAAATTATTCCATCAAAGATCAGCTATCTCATCTCCAAATTCAAAGGCATTTTCTTAATTTAAAATTTCTGTATGGCATTCACCAGCACTCTTTAACTCCTTTTCAGTTTTCTTTTATTTGATAGCATGATATGGAGAAAATTGTATCTTATTGGCTTGAAATTATCATGGAGAAAATATCATCATTTCTATTTGAATGTGATACTTTAATAAACTACAGTCGACAACAAAAGAAGTTTCTTCTAAGCTGAGGACATTCTACTGATTATAAGGATGCTTGTTGGACAGAAAATTTAGGTGAGTGCAATATTCATCAAATTTGGGTCCAGAGCAAGACTGTTCTGCACAGGAGTGAAGAGGGAAATCCACAGTGTGGACACTGGGTGCAATAAGAAGAGAAAGAATCATTAGCAAGAAGCAGGGAATTTGAGATATAAAAATATTTACGGGGATTTCTTTTTAGTAAAATTTTGTGTGCTACAGGGCATGATTCTTCCCATTAATCTCATTAAGCCATCATTCAAGAATATAAAAATTGCAGGAGGCCTGGTATAACTCAATATCTTATAGAAACCAGAATTGTCTGATTGACTTAGGATGGAAGCAATCAACCAGCACATAAAAGGGGAAAGTGGACGTCTAGGTTATTCCTGGCTTCCTCAGATCTACATTATACGCCTCTGTTTGAGGTTACTCTTCATTTACATTCGCGGGGAAGTCACAGCAGTGGTAGTGGTGGTAGTCGACTGGTAGTACATAACTTTCATTGAGTACTTACAATTGGACAGGCACTATGATATAAGCATTTTGTATGGATTGTTTTACTTAATACTGAAAACCTATATGGAAGTTGGTTATATTATTAACCCTATCTTTCAGATAAATTGGGACTTATCATTATAACTGCTATAACTATATTTAGTTACAGTTATAACTTAACTTCCCAATCCTTACTAGAAAATTGTCATCTTTTCGTTTAGATTTTCATATCCTCTCTTCTATAGCTTGTAAAATAGTGACTGCACCTTGGTATCCTCTGTGTCCAGCAGAATTTGTGATGCTGAGATTAACAATTTAGCACATCTCTCTGAAGACACAAAAGGTGTCCTAACAGATTCAAGACACACAGGGTGAAAAGCATATGCTACATAGCTTCTCAGCTGGCTTTCCAAATTATTATTTAGAAACTGCTTACTGTCAATAAAATAATCCTCTGGGCCACTTATTTAAGGAGAAAGTTCCTGGGAAAATGATAAGGCACAACTCCATGAGGGCAGAAACTAGGTATCCTGGGTAGATCATTGATTAATATGTCTAGTATCAGTGGTGATAGAACATTAGGCCACTGATAAAATACGTAAATAAACCAAACAGAACAGATGCTGGATACATATAATCGCACACTACATATGATTATCAGCACTTCTAGGGCCTAGTGCTTATTTATTGGTGTAAATATATTCCAATATAAATATATCCAATATATTTAAATATATTCCAATATAAATATTGGAATAAATGTGAAAGAAAGGAGACAGAAAGGAGGGAAGGAGAGGGAGAGAAATGAGAATTTCTCCACAACTCTAAAATATGTTTGGCTGATATATACATTTCCATATGGAAATCCCAAAGGAAGAAACACAAAAAGCTTTCTGAAATTTCCTTGTCAGGAGATAAATGTTGCCTATAGATTGATTACAATTGTTAAAATTCTCGTCCAAAAAGGGTTTAATTTTTCTTATAAAGAGAACATCATTTTATCCACACCGTAGGCTTTGGTGTTAGGATAAGGTTGTTCTCACTTTGGTTAAAGATGGAAAAACCATCGTGATCCCTAGAAATGATGCCTTAATAGTACAGGTTTGGAAAAATCAGCTTCCTTCTCTCCTAAGACCCTCATGTGTGCTTGAATAATTGCTACCTCCTTGTATCTAGTGGTGATACCTAAGACAGACTTCAGTTAACTAGTGTCAGCACAACCTTGGCCAACCCCATGGTGAGGAACCAGCATGCTCTAGTGGTGTGGGAACTCCCCAGATCCTCTCTAGAAGCCACTGAGAGGGATAGACGGATTCCATTGTACCATTTCCCAGTCACTTTTATGGTTATAACTGCATTTAAAAGTCACCGTGGCTGTCACTGACCTGTCTTGGCATTCTGGCTGAGTCTCCAGATAGTCAATCTTGCTGCTTTAAACCATCAGTATCTGTTGTGCAAGTATGTCAGGCAGTAGGAATAGGGAGTTCAGCATTCCATTGCCTGTCTAAATCAATCATTTTTTGAGCATGAATAAGTCATGCCTAAATGGATGGCTTCAGCCCACATTAGGAAACACTTGTATGAGGAGAAAGTTGAAAATTAGAATAAATTCAGGTGTGGGATGCCACGATACATTCTTTCTTGGTTAGCCTTACCTTTTCTTCTACCAAAATGATAGATGTACAATCACTCTAATAAAAACCCTGCTTAAGTCTCCTGAAACTGATTTAATAGAACAGCTTGTGATATTCCAGCAAAGAACTCATTAAGGAAATTCGAAATTCTGAAATCAGAATAGCGTTGCTGACTTTCAGGACATGAAATGATAGATGGAAATGTCTTGCTATGCATGTTTACCAGCAGGCAGGTGTATTTCATTCCCTTGATCCCTCAAAGAACAGTTGAAGGATTTTTTCAGCATTAACTTCTCTCTTTTCAATTCCATCATCAATCTGTAATTCATTTCAGGAAGTGTTTTTGTTGGGCATCTGTCTCAGAGAGTATTTCATAGGTTTCTTTTGAAGGTCACACCTTTGTATTTTTCCTATAGCAGAGATGAGATTTTGCCAAGAGCAATGGGTTATGTGCCGAGGGATCAGCCTATATTTCTTCAGTTTCACATTTTCTGTGGCCTCTGCCATATTTGGTTGCATATAAATACTGGAACATCTCACTGCCCCAAAAGAAACCGTAATGATCAAGGATATCACTGAGCAATGGAAATAAATAGAAAAACAAGACCTCCATGCCATAATGCAAGCTGTAAATTAACACTTGGAATACTTAGGGGAATTTCCAAAACTCTCATTCAATAGTCTCATACTTACATTTTACGCCCTGTGTTGATAAACCTAGTTGTATAATTTCCCATTTCATATAAGATTAGAATCATCAAACTAGTCAATTTGTGAAAGAAAGAAACCACAGGGAAAAACAAAAAATCTGGAAACATTTACATTGGAAAAAGTATAATTACCTAGTGGAGAAAAACCAACGTTTATAATGACATTATATTCATTTAATAGAATACTATATAGCAAACAAGCTGAATGATCTAGAACAGGAGTCAGCAAACTTCTCCTGTAAAAGACCAGGTAGTAACTATTTTATGCTCATACAGAGCCACAGAGTTACTGACACAACTACTCAACTCTGCTGTTGTGGTAAGAAAGCAGCATAGACAATATATAAACCAGGCTACATCCTGTGGCTAATATTCCAATACAACTTTGCAAGGACAGGCAGTGATACGGAACTAGCCTGTAGGCTGTAGTTTACTAACCCCTGATGTACAGGAACATAGACTGGCTTCGAAAAAATGCTTCGGAGTACAAAAAATTAAGTTGCAAAAAATTAAGTTGCTAAATGATATACACAAGGTGACACCATATATTTATTAAAGTAAAAAAAAAAGGTTTTAGGAGGAGGACAAGATGGCGGAAGAGCAGGGAGCTCTGTAATCCGCGCACGCCCGTATGGATTGAACTGAGAAGGACTGAAGGGATAAAACTTGGATTTGCAAGTGGGGGAAAGAAGAAACAGACGCCAGAAAGAAGACAACCTCAAAGATGCCTGAGTGAGTGACTGTGATCTGGGAAATTAGAGGACAGGCGCATCCCAGTGGTGCAGGGGGAAGCAGCCCCAGCCCAAGACAGGGAGAGCACGCTGTGCCCCAGAGAGACCAGAGGAAGAGAAAGAGAGACGGAAAACGCACCTAGAACCATCTCTAAGGG
>JAQQST010001951.1:0-11229 GCA_028646485.1 Cryptoprocta ferox
GCTTTGGTGCCTCGGGCTGGATGTCCCGCCCCCCCCCCCCCCCCCCGCACGCCCTGCCCCTGCTCCTCTGGCCGGGTCGGGAGCACAGCAGGGGACGGCGGCGCCCATCCCCCGCTGCCTGGAGCCCTCAGCGCTGCCTCCCCCCCCACCCCCGGCCTCCCGCACTCGGCCCGAGCCGCGAGCGGCCAGCAATCAAAGGTTGCACTGATAGTCTCCGGAACGCGGAGAGAGTAAAAGCCTTTCTGAAAGTGAAACTCTGGGGTCGGGGTGGAGGGTGGCGCCGGGGTGGGGCCGACCGGCCCAGGGCGGCGCGACCCGGCTGGGAAGTCCCGGCTGCGGGTCCTTCGCTCCGGCTGCTCCGGAGGACCGGCCACCGAGGCCCAGCTCGGAGGGCCCGGCGTCCCCCGCAGCCCCGACCGCCCGGGGCCCGCTCGCTCGGCAGGTACGTCGGGCGCGGGTGGCCGCGGCACCTGGGTGCTGTGGACGGCGGGCGGGGACTCAAGGTGCTGAGAATGCCGGCTCTGCTCCTGGCTTTCTGGGCCAAGGGCCTCGGCTCGGAGCCCAGCCGGGCCGCCGGCTCAGATCGCAGGGAACGCGCACACGCGTGCGGAACGCAGAGGCACGCGGACCCCGAGACACACGCGGACTCATGGAGAGAGCGGCTTGCACACATACAGGGAAACACACTGGGTCTACACACAAGGCCCACACGCACCCCAGTGCGGCAACACACCCCCAGGCGACACTCACGTTAGCTTGCTTATCTCTTTGCCCTGGGCACCTGCCCTGGCCTGGGGGGCTCCTGGTCAAGGGGCAGACGCCCCAGACCCGGCACCTGTCCCTCGGTCAGGGGAGAAGCTCGGCAGGGGCTGGGGCCAAGCCCAGAGCGGGAGGTGCTGCAGGAAAGGCTGCTTGGTAGAAGCTGGCAGGCCGCCAGGGAAGGTGGGGGAGAGGTCACTGCTGGCAGAAGGACCGGCTTGTACAGAGGAGAGAGAGGTGGGGTGCTTAGGGTGGGTGAGCGAGGGGGGTTTCTAACAGGCTTTTCTAATACATGGGAAAGCTCTTGTAAGCAGATATCCTATCGCCTACGAATAATGACAGATTTACCCGCTCCTTCCCCATATTCCAACCTCATTTATTCTCTTGCCTTGTTGCCTTCACTAATCCTTCCCGGCAAATGTGGAGTAGAATGGCCGAACAGACACCAGGCCCGAGCCCCAGGCCAGCATCCAGCACCTCTGAACATTCAGGGCGATGGGCCGGAGGGTCAGAGAGAGAAAGAGCCAGAGAGCATCCTCCCAGGTATGGGGAGGCAGGTACAGGGCAGGGGCCAAGGTAGAGTCAGCAGGGCATCCAGTCTGCCAGGTACCGGTGTGGCGAGGGCGACCCTGACCCCAACGGTCACTCCTTCTTCAGGTTGGCTCTGGGCTGACGGGGAGGCGCAGATGGACAGAGGCCCCAGGCCAGTAAGGAAGGCCCCATCACCACAGGGTCAGTGGTGCAGCATGGCCCAAGGACACCTTGGAGTTGGGGGCACCCATGCCCCTGGGGCCTGAAACCCAGGTCAGATTTGGAGAGCAAAGATGGGGAGGCTGGGAGCAGAAGCAGCCTGAGAGGAAGTTGGGAGGCTGGACATTCAGGGGACAGAGAGGTGCCCAGGAGGCTGGGTGGGTGCAGGTCAAGGAGGCGAGGCTGGAGAAAGTTCTGTCCTGGAGAGGAAGGCTTCCAGTGTGGGGCTTTGGGGAGCCATGGAAGGGTTTAAAGCAAGGGAGTGAGTGGGTTGGCTTGTGCTGTGGGAAGGCCAACAATGGCTCGGGAAACAGTGGGAGCAGGGTCAGAGGGGGCAGCGAGACCGGCCGGGGCCTTGGTGGGCCTTCAGTACAGGCCTAGTTCTGGACAAGGGTGACTGAGCAGGCTGGGGGCCCCGTCTCCTTGTGTTGCCTCACATAAGACCCAATTGCCAGCTGCTTCTCCCTCCCCCAGAATCTGCCTCTAGACCCCAGTCCTGGCATCTGAGAGCTGCCCCCACCCCGGGCCCCTTGACCGGGAGAAATGGTTCCTTGGGCAGCAGCCCTGGCTCCCTGGCGCTGGGAAATGCGGGAGTCCAGCCTCTGCTCCCCTTTCCACACCAGCCTGGGTTGGTTGCAGCTCCCTGCCCTGGAGCTGTGTGACTAGAGGCAAGACCCTGCCTCTTTCTGAGCCTGTCTTCTCATCTATGAAATGAAATGACACCCTACAACTTTGTTGTTACGCCATCTGTGTATGCCAGGCCGTGGGCAGGGCACACAGTAGGTGCTTACTAAGTGTGAACTCCACCCATCCAAGGTAGGGCCCACTTGTCCTTTCCCCATGTCCCCTTAGTGATAGAGCTTGAAGCACATCTGGGGACAGCAGAGGCCCCTCAGACCCTGGGAGAGGGGAGTTGGGCAGGGGTGCAAAGAGCTCTTGTGACCATGTTCGGTCAGTATGAGTCAGGGAAGTGTCCCTGAGTCCTGGTGCCAGGAGAGGACAAAGACCTGTGGCCTGGGCAGGGCAGATAAGGGCTCATCAATCACTTGGGCCTGCCCCTCTCTCAGTGAGGCCCTTCCAAGCTGTCAGATGGCATCTGTGAAGAGGAAGGTAGGCCTCCGCTGTCCCCTTGCATGTCTGACCCCTGGACAGACATCGCTGGAGGGTGTGGGGGGGAGTGGATGAGGGACTGGGCTCTGCCTATTCCAATGTCATCCCACCCAAGGGCCTGGGGAGAGGTGTTCCACCCAATGTCACCCAAGGGTCAGGTGCTGACCTTTGTCCCAGGGATGGGGCAGCCTGGAGAGGGCTGGGGGTTCTGGCCTCTGGTTGGTTGGTGACTTCAATAGGTCCAGCCCTCCTTTTGGCTGCTTTCTCCAAGGCTAAAGTAAGATCTTGCTGGTCTAATACAGCCCCCCCCCACAACACCCTCACAATGGGGTGGGTGGGAGGTCCCAGCAGGCTAAGAAATCTCTCTCCTCTCTCCCACCCCAGCTTAACCTAAAGCCAGAAAATCAAACACCACTGGGCTGTGTTGAAAAGGAGTGTGGGTGCAGCCTGGGGAGGGTCTGGAGCCCAGGGTGGGACCTAGGCTGCCCTGCTTTGCACCTCCATGCCCTAGGGACCCCCACCCCACCCCTTATAGGGGAGCGGCCAGATCACACCAAGGTGGGTGGTGGGGAGGATGCAATGGGTGAGGAACAGCCTGAGAATCCCCAGCCCTGGTTAAATATAGACCTGTGGCCCCTCCCACCACCTCTGCCCACAGGGCTGCAAGGCCAGGATAAGCAGATAAGCCTTGGGGGCAGCCACAGACCCCAAGCCTGACCCTGCCTCCCTCCAGGTCTAAACACGGAAAAGTTCCCTGAGCTCCCCTTTGAGCAGAAGCAGTTGGGCCTGATGGGCTGAATGGGGGTGAGCTGTGGGCTTTGGGGGGGCAGTGAATGCAAGGGGGTAGGTAGAGTGGGCATTTTAGGCCTCAGGACCTAAGGTCCAGGAAATCCTGGATGTGGCTGCTAGGCCCAGCCCTGGGGACTGTGGGCTGTGGGTTCAGCTGTGCCCCCAGAACAGTCTGCCTGTTCAAACTCCCCTCTCCAAGTCTGAGGATGGGAGGCTCTGACCTGGTGGAACCAGTGAGGGTGGGCACCGGGGGATACCCTTTGGAAAGTGGCATCAGGGAGTTTTCCAGAAGGAAGTATCTACATCTCAGTGCCAGCTGCAGTCTGGCACAAATAGAGCGCTGGCCATGAGAGCTGCCTGGTGACAGCCTGGGGGTCATCTCCTGGGAGAAGCTTCTCTGACCAAGCCAAGCCCTGGGCTCCTCCAGGCCTCACAGGGCTCTCTCGAGGTTTCCATGCCCACTCCCCAGGGCCACCCCCCGACCCCGGCCTCCTGAGACCCCTTTTCATCCCTAGCTTTCCTGCTGCCAAGATGTCGTTGCCTCAGACAGTGACCTCCTGGCGGGAACTGCACAGCCCCGAGGAGTCAGAGAAGTCGCAGACCCCAGTGCGGGGTACTCAGCGGCCAAGCACGGGGGACGTGCCCAGCACCCACCGAGAGGACACTCGGCCCAGGCTGGGCACCCTTCGGCGGGCCTTCTCCCAGGCAGGCCGGCGGGCCTTGGGCCAGGGCCCCGGGGAGGACCCGGGCCTGTTCCAACGCAGCTCCCGTTTCCTGGTCCGGTCCTTCCGGCGCTCCCTGCATGGTGGCCCGGCTGCAGCACCAGAGAGGGACCATGGCCCAGAGAGCCCGGATGGTGGCAGCCAGCCGTCAACCTCCGGGGTGCGTCCTGAGGAACCAGAACAGGAGGAAGGTGAGAGCTTCACAAAGGATACGGAGCATGGGAAGAAACTGAGGCCAGAGAGGGCGCAGCAGAGCCCAGGCTTCCCGGCAGCTCCCCCAAACACCCCGACAGGTTAAGTGGCTCAGACAGGTTAAGTGATCTGCCTCACACCCCACAGCCAGGAAGTGGAGAAATGGGAGTTGAAACCCACATCTGTAGGACTCCAGAGCCCTCACCTCTCCACAGCCTTCCACAGCCCGGCCCCTGGCCAAACTAGAGTGATGGCCAAGGCGCTGGCCCTCTCAGAGCACAGGGTGGCAGAGGGTGTGTGGCAGCCACGTGCCTGGAGGGGAGGTCAGGGGGACTGCGGGGGCAGGACACTTTGGCACTGGGCCCAAAGGGGCGCTGCAGGTGTTGGGAGAGGGCTGCTGGGGGCTGGGGGCCGGCCCAGGGCAGGGGACAGCAAGAAGTGCGGGAGCCGGCGGCAGGGAAACGGAGCGCCCAGCCCGAGCTCTGACCCCAACAGCCCTGCAGTCAAAGCTGCGACCTGAGGCCACCAGGCCCAGCTGAGCAGAGCTGGGGGTGGGGGTGGGGCAGGGGAGAAGGTAGGGACGGAAAGCGGGGCCTGATCCCAACGGCTGTTTTCAGCCAGCTTCGGGGCTTGGGGTTACCCCTCTTCAAGAGTGATTCCTGGCGGGTGGGGCCGTTGCTCCTTCAGTGGAGCTCCGGGGCCAGGCGGCCCGGCTCCCGATGGGCCAGAACGGGCGCCCCCAGGTCTTAGTTCGCGGCCAAGGTTCCGGCGCGGTACCCCCACCGCCCCTCTCCCCGCCTGTCCTTGCAAAAGGCAAATCGGTGGCGGACCTCATCACGGAGCGGCAACTGCTGGCGGCCTTCGAGCAGCTGCGGCAGGTGGAGACGCGGCTGGTGGCGCAGAAAGCCTCCGGCGCCTTCGAGCAGGACCCCACCGGCTTCGCGCGGCGCGCCATGGACGTGTGCCTGCACTACGACGGGCTGGCGACGGAGATCGGCGCCATCGTGCGCGAGACGCTGGGCCCGGGCGACGTGGACGCGGCCGCGCTCGCCGAGTTGGCCCGCGTGGTGCGCGCCGAGGAGGAGGCCCACCCGGTGCCCCCTGCCGACGGCGACTTCCTGCTCACGCCGCGCCTCTGGCGGCGGCACTGGGAGGACGCGGTGCGGCGGAGCGCGCAGGAGCGCGTGCGGCAGGCGGGCGCGGGGGACGCCCCGGGGGCGGGCGAGGGCGCCGCCCCGGGGGCGGGCGAGGGCGCATCGGGCCTGGCCCGGCTCCTGGCCGAGCTCCGCGACCTGGTTCGCCGCGACCTGCGCAGGGTGCTGCTGGAGGTGCAGCCCGCGTACTCGGCCGCCGGCTTCCCGGCGTGGGAGGCCTACCGGCGCGCCTTCCACGACGCGGTGGCCCAGCGCCTCCAGGAGCTTGCGCGCCACGCCCGGGGCTGCGAGCAGCTCTATGTCCTGCTGGACTGGGCCGCCAATGTCTACAGCAGGTGAGGCCCCGGCCAGAGCGCCGAGAGGGGCAAGGAGGGGCCGGGATTGCCCACCTGGCCCTGCCCACCCGGAGGCCTTGGGGAGCCTGCCCCGAGGAGCGCAGGGCACCTTTTCTCTTTCTTCCCCGGGGAGAGGGCTGGTGGGTGGGCGGCAGAGATCCCGGGGACTTAGACGTTCTTTTTTTCCCTTTTTTTCCGTACTCTGCCCGGACCCCGGGGTTTTCCTGTGGTGCTACCTATGCACCTGGTCCTGCGAGCGGGGACAGCATCTGAGGGGAGGTTGCTTCCCTGACAGGGAGTCCAGCCGGAGGCCCTGCTAGTCCCTAGGATGCCTTTGAGCCTTTAGAAAAGGGCACCCCATCCGGGCAGGACACAACTGCCGCTCACAGATGCCTGGCATGGGTTGGATTTCATCCCCTCTCTTCCCCTTGGATGGGCACCTGGGTACAGGGCACGGCCTGCTGACAGCTCCCAGCTCCAGCCCTCTGCCATGTGGTGGGGTGGGTTACCTTTGCCGGTGAGCACTAAGCTCCGAAGGCCAGAGAGCAGGTGGGAGGAGGGTGCCTACACTCCTGGGCTCATTAATTTGCTGTGTGGCCTCAGGCAGGTACCCATCGCTCTCTGGGCCTCCCTGGTGCGGCTTGGATAGCAGCAGGTCCCTGAAGCTATGTGGTGCTTGGGTGCTGAGGCTTTGGCCAGGGGGAAATTGGGACAGCCGCCAGTGCGTCAGAGCCTGGCCCAGGCCCTCAGCCCCTACCCTGTCTTCCAGTCCTGACTTCCTGGGTGTCCCGGACCTGACTCTGTCCACAGAGCCACTGCCCCCACTCCTGGCACCCGCCGTGTGGGCGCGCCTGGAGAGCGACTACACCCGCCTCCTAGAGGTGAGGCCGGGGCAGGGCCAGGCCTGAGGGGCGCCGTCCAGGTTGAATGTGGCTGCCTCACTGTGGGGAAGTGTGGAGCCCAGAATCACCGTGGGTGTGTGGTCCTGGCTCAGGGGAGAGCCACTTCTCACCCTGTGGCCTTCGGCAGGGACCTGGGCCCCTGCAGGGTGGGCCGGTTTCTCCCAGGGTGCATGACAGGGCTCCAGAGGTAGGGGAACCCGGACCTCTTTCTTGGGAGGGGCTCACTGTGCCCCTGTCCCCACCTTGCACAGACCAATATCACAAGCTGCTTCGATGGCATCCTGCAGCTAGAGCAGAGTCGCTGGGTGTCCACCGACGCCCCCGATGTGCTCCAGGGCCTCTACCACACGCCGCTGTCCATCGACATCCACATGGTGAGTCTTGGCAGGGGAATGTGTATTTGGGCCACAGGTGGTGTTTGGTCCCCTTCAAGGTGGGGACACCCAGAGCTATACAATCGAGTCCCGACCTCCCTTCCCCCTTAGACAAGAGCCTGAGGCCCCACTTGCGTGGAATCAGGGACCTTGGGTTGCACGGCCAGGCTGGGAGTGCCAGGGCACAGCGCCCAGCTTAGCAAGTGGCCTGTGGACTTAGGGGGTTGGGAGGCTGATGGGAACTAAAGCCTAGACCACGAGAGCAGGGCAGGTGGGAGACGTCACTGGGCCACAGGTGAGGGACAGGAGGCATCAGGTGGGATCTGGGCTTCGATGTGGGCTCAGCGTGTGGCATCTCTTGCAGCTCGTGGCTGAGCACGTGAAGGCGGCTGGTGCCATCTCTGCGGAACTGGAGGCCACCACCCTGCGCATCTGCTCGCGGGCGCTCGGCCTTTTTCTGCCCAGGTGCGGGCACATCCTTGGCCCTGGGGTGGAGTGGTGGAGTGACCAGGGTAGGGATGGTGGTCGTCCTGGGGGAGGGCCATCCTGTTTGCTCAGAGTCCGAGATCAGGGACAGATGACAGGGAGGAGCCTCATTACAAGGCCCCGGGTCTGGATAAGGACCTGAGGGGAAGGCAGACCCCGGTCCTAGCGCCGCGGGTAAGGGTCCCTAAGGCTTTTGCGTACTTCGCCCCCAGGTTTGAAAAGGCTTTTCTACAGTCGGAGGCGGTGAGCGAACCTCATCTGGGCGCCAGCATCAACGCCTACGAGGAGCTCAGGTGGGTCTCCCTTGCTCCTCCGCAGGGAGGTGCCCGGCGCGGCCAGCAGGGGGCGCGCGAGCTCGGGGAACCGGGACGCAGTAGGCTCCCCGCGGCGGCCAGAGCGCGCGGACCAGTCCGGACCTGGAACGGACCTGGAACCCGGTGGGGCGGCGTTAGAGTGACTTCCCAGAAAGCCTCCCTAGATGGCCCTCGTCTCCCTCCTGCCCTCGCTGGAAGGTCCTCCCCCTGCCCCACAGGGGTGAGGCCCTGGAAGGGATGCAGGGAGTTTCAACGCTGAGCAGAAACTGAGAAGTTGCAGCCACCCCCGGTCACCGCCTGTAGCCTGCCCAGTGCGTCCCCGGCCACCCTGGGCTCCTTTCTTCCCTCCCTTCATCCAAGTTGGCCGGCTTCCTTTTTAGGGACACTCCCTCCTCTGAGCAGCTCTCCCTTACACTCCTTCGTCCTCCCCACTACCCTGGGGGTGAGACCTGGGTCCCTCTGCCCCCAGAAGGCAGATGCCCTCCCTTTCTGCTGGCTGTGGCTGCCCCCCTTCTGTGCCTTCCACAGCAGACCAGGCCTCAGTGTACCCCACATTGTGGATGCACCAGCTGCTGCAGGGCATGGACCTTGAGCCGCCCGGTCTGGGTTCCGATCCCAGCTCTGCCACCTGCCCACTGTGTGCTTAGAGATGTCACTTCTGCCTTCTGTGCCTCCTTTTGTCATCCGTCAAATGGAGATTGGAGCACCTGCTCCCTGGGGCCGTGTGGGGACTCCATGCCTTAGAGGAATCATTTCGTATTCACTTTTTGTGAGCGCTTGAGATCCGGGCACTGTGCTGGAGCTTTACCCGCCTGAGGTATTTCATCCCGAGGGCAGTGTCCCCATGGACTGGGACAAGTGGAGGCTTAGGAAAGAAATGCCGCTTGGCCACCATCTTGGACCGTCCAGTCTGTGCTGGACCTGGGGCCTGAACCACACTTGGCTGAATCCAAAGCACGACCATGATGAGGACCGTTTCTCCAGCACTCTCTCAGCCCTCATGTGTGCCAGCTGGTCTGTTCCATTCAGCCCCGGGAAACATTCTCTGCCCCCTTGGTAGGCAGCCTCTGGCCCAGCCCCTGATGAAACTTGAGCCTGCCTGTCTGTGTCCCTGTTCTGGGGACTGGGCACAGCCTGGCCCTCAGTCTCCTCAAAAGTGAAACGGGGACATTGTCACCTTCAGAGAGGCAGTTATGAGGCTCAAAGGAGGGCCTCTGTGCCAGTCATGGCCAGGCTACACGGTCTCATCGCCAAGACGGTGGGGGCTTGGTCCAGGGGAGTTCTGCTATGCACGAACCACCATCACCCTGCTGACCTACCCTCTGTGATCAGCTCCTGGGGCTTTGGTACCTTTACACTGCACAGCCCCAGGGGCTGCCCTTCACACTATAGTCTAAGTGAATGGCTCCTGGCTTCCACGGCTGTATACTGGAACTTGTTCCACAGCCTGCTCCTCCTTGCCCACTCCATCTCCTGTCCTGGCCCCTCCCCAGGACCAGTCTTCTGGCCAGGTTCCCAGGAACCTTTGAAGAGCTGGAGAAACCTCTAGTGGCTGCTATCTGTACCTTCCAGAAGCGGCTGCTCCAGGGCTTGCGGTGTGATGTGCAGGTGAGTGGGGCAGGCCCTTCTCGCCCCGCTTTCCACACCCAGCAGGTGCTTCCTGTACCCTGGAGCCTGGACGGGCCAAGTCCTAGCATTCACTTACCTCAGGGGCAGTTTCGGGGGGTGTGCGTTGGGGCGTGGGCACAGGACCCAGATAAATCCCTAGTGGAGCAGTGAGGTCAGGAAATGCCTACCTACTTCAGGCTCTGCCTCTCAGAGAGGGTGGGTTCAAGGAACCAGACCCCTCACCCCGCCCCTCAAGGCCTCCTCAGGCTCCCCTAAGCAAGGTCTGCCTAGAGGCTCGAACTCAAACCCTGTCCCCTAGCGCTCAGGGCCCAGAGGAGTCATTCTTGCAAAAGTCCTGTTGACACTCTTGGCTGAGAGACGAGATATAACTTGGGTGACATTAGAAGGGGGTCAGCTAGCCCCCCCAAAGTTTCTGTCCCTCGGCCTGAAACACCCCTGTTGGGAGCCACACACTGGCTCTGAGGAGAGGGCCTAGGGGGCGAGGAGGAGACGGTTAGAAGACTCCTGTCCCCCTCTGCTCCCAGCCACTTTTCAGGGTTCTGTGCACCAAGGCCTGGCTGACACAGGACGTGCTGCAGCCCCTCATGGACAAAGTGGTGGCCTTCGCCCACCACCTGGAGCACGTGGCCCCACTGCGGGCACAGGTATCTAACGGGAACAGGGTTCTGGTGGGGGCGTGCCCAGGGCTGGGGCCAGTGACTCTGACCCTGACCCTGGTCCCCGACGGCCCAGGAGACTCTGCAGGAGGCACACCGATACGTGGTCCGCGAATACCTGGCGCAGGTGCTGAGGCCTCGGGAGCGCTTCCGTGGTGCCGAGCGCATGACTGGCTCCCAGAAGATGGGCCTGGAGGCCCAGGCCATTGGCAACACCTTCCAGGGCTTGGTAGGAGCATCGACTGACTGCCCTCAGTGCTCACCTCCTAGGGCCTCTGGCCTGAGGAGCCTCCCTTGGCACCCCCATTCTCATTTCCGGCGGGGGGGGGCCTCCGCAAGAGGTCCCGGGGACGGGCTTTGGCAGAGGTGGTTCTCCCCACACTCCATTAACCTGGGGAGGTTTGGGAGCTCTGGCACTGCCGGGGATGGGACCAGGTGGAACTATCTCCATATATTTGCATACGGTCTGGGAGTGAGCAGCCAAGGGGCGGGGCCTGCGGGAGGCCCCTCCCACACCCCCCACCCAGCCTTTGGAGCCGGGGCACCTCCTCCGGATGCACACATGCTGCAGGATTCCCAGCAGGACTTCCGGGCCCGGGCCTCGGTTTACCCATTTGGGCAGAGACGGAAAGACATCTCCGATCGTGCTGCGGCTCCGTCCACAGCGCCAAGACCCGAGTCCCCTAACGCCACGCGTGCGGGAGGCAGTCACAGCGGGGCCGGTGCAGTAGCGTCGGGGTTGCAGGCAGGCAAGGCAGGCAAGTAGGCTACCTGTCGCCGCAGGGCTCAGAGGCCACGTGGCTGGGCCAGGCTATCCCGTGCATCGCTGACATTCTCGGCGAGACTTACAAGGACGACATCGGGCGGCACCTGGAGACGCTCATCGGGAGCTACCCAGACATCAGGTCCGTTCCCCCACCTGCTCCCTCGCTGGGCGCCGCCGGCCCCGGGATCCTTCAGAAGGGTCCCTGTGGGTCTAGGTGGGCAGCGGGTACGGAGCGGGGCCGAGGCCCGCGGTGGGGGGGCACCTGCGCGGGCTTGTGTGCGCAGGTGCGTG
>JAQQST010001952.1:0-11229 GCA_028646485.1 Cryptoprocta ferox
TTGAGGTTGTCTTCTTTCTGGCGTCTGTCTCTTCTTTCCCCCACTTGCAAATCCAAGTTTTATCCCTTCAGTCCTTCTCAGTTCAATCCATACGGGCGTGCGCGGATTTCAGAGCTCCCTGCTTCTCCGCCATCTTGCCCGCTTCCCTAGTTCATGGCTCCTTTTATCTGAGGTTGTTCATTACTGGGCTCTGGGCCTAGGTGTGTGTGTGTGTGTGTGTGTGTGTGTGTGTAAATAAAAAGTTTTGTTGTTACTACATGCCAACAATACACATCCTACATTTAAACTTTATAATGTTTATTTATTTTTGAGAGAGAGAGAGGGAGAGAGAGAAAGAGAGAGAGAGCGAGCATGAACAGAGTGCAGGGCAGAGAGAGAGGGAGACACAGAATCCGAAGCAGGCTCCAGGCTCCGAGCTGTCAGCATAGAGCCTGACATGGGGCTTGAACCCACAAACCATGAGATCATGTCCTGACCCAAAGTCGGACTCTTACCTGACTGAGCCACCCAGATGCCCCTACAGTCTATATTTATATATGAAATATATGAAATTTTAGCTTATATGAAATAAGCTGAAGTCATTTATCAAACATGATTCTATATACTTTTTTAGTTTTTTAAATCTCAATAAAAGTTTTGAAAGAGAGAGAGAGCGCGCAACAGAGACAGAGGGAGACACAGAATCCGAAGCAGGGCTTGAACGCACGAACCACGAGTTCATGACCTGAGCCGAAGTAGGATGCTCAACCAACTGAGCCACTCAGGCACACCATATATACTTTTTTTAAAGGAAGTTACTCTTCCCACAGAGTGGCTACTCAAGAGGACGTACTCATAAGGACTTTGGTTATTTTAAACTATGCTGAGATGGATGTGTGTATTCTGTTGTTGATAAGCATGAAAAAAAAAAGCCATAGGGTGTATTTTCACAGGCAAAGCCAGAATGGAATTTTTCTTAATCAGTGTTGCCTTCCCTTCAACAGCATGGGAAAATTTATCACAGTATCCATAGTAGTTTAACAAATTTTTCAGAACAATACATTTCTGGTAATAGAAAACATCAAATATTAAAATACTCACAACCACAGTTTCAATAGGATGGAAAGACTCTTGATAATTTCACATTTGTTTAGATTTGGATCTTGATCTTACACACTCATTCATATTTCACACTGAAAGAACAATATTGATGGTGCACCTGGGTGGCTAAGTAGGTTAAGGGACCAACTCTTGATTTCAGCTCAGGTCATGATCTCACCATTAGTGAGATCGAGCCCTGCACTGTGCTGATAGTGAGGAGTCTGCTTGGGATTCTCTCTCTCTCTCTCTCTGTTTCTTTCTTGGCCCCTCCCCCCCAATAAATAAATAAATTTTATTTTTTTAATGTTTATTTATTTATTTTTTAAAATTTTTAATGTTTATTTTTGAGAGATACAGACAGAGTGTGAGTGGGTAAGAGGCAGAGAGAGAGAGGGAGACACAGAATCCAAAACAGGCTCAACACAGAGCACGATGCGGGACTCGAACTCGGGATGGTGAGATCATTACCTAGACTGAAGTCGGATGCTCAGCCGACTGAGCCACCCATGTGCCCCAGAACTCATGAAATTTGGCCCCTCTCATTTTCAAAGCCAAATTTTATGGGGATTTATCTTCCCTTTGTGGACTCCCCAATATGAAAGTCTGTTTCTCACCCTTCTCTGTACCCAAGGCTTCCTCCCTTCAGTGGCCAGGCTCATAGTGTTTAGCTCCCCACCACATCACTGCCCTTTATATCTTCTTTTATACGACCTCATTTTATTTGTAGAGTTTGTCCTGCCAGTGTTTGGGTCATTATCTGGGTTATTTACACTGATGTATTATCTAGTTGTATCCATGGGACAAGGTGAGCTTAGGGTCTTCCTACTCACCATATTCCTAACCTCTTAAAATTCTTAATTTTGTTAAGGACAATTCATCAAACTTTGATTTTATAGGTAGTGCTTTTTATATCCTCTTTAAAAATCTTTGTATGTCTAAAGTCATGAAAATATAATCTTATGTTCTCTTCTAGAAACGTTACTGATTTGGTTTTCAAATTTAGTTTGATAAACCATTTTATCATTTTACTTTTTTAAAGTAAGCTCTACACTCAGTGTAGGGCTTGAACTCAAGACCCAGAGATTAATAGTCGCATGATGTACTGACTAAGCCAGCCAGGTGCCCCAAACCATTTTATTTATATTTATTTATTTTTAATTTTTAAAAATGTTTATTTATTTTTTTTTGAGGTGGAGGGCACAAAGAGAGGGAGATACAGAATCCAAAGCAGGCTCCAGGCTCTGCACTGTCAGCACAGAGCCCGATATGGGGCTTGAACCCACAAACCATGATATCATGACCTGAGCTGAAGTCGGATGTTTAGATGACTGAGCCACCCAGGTGCCCTGCCTCAAACCATTTTAAATTAATGTCTTGTATGTTGTAAAGTAGTGATCAAAGTTCATTTTTTCCACATTGAAATAATCTTGCTCTACTGAATTGCAGTGGAATATATATCTAAAGTGTTTAATCTGAAAGTTTTTCTGGACTTTCTGTTCTCTGCCACTACTCTATTTGTCTGTTCTTATGCTGATACAGAATCATCTGAATTAGTACGGAATTCTAGTGATGCTTGATAACTGATTCATATGTAATATAAATAACCGTTCAAGTTTGTGTTGGCTATTCTTTGCACTCACATATCATTTTTAGCAGAAGTATGTCACTATCTATACCAAAAACCCTACTTGGTTTTGGGTCAGTTGCAGATTAGTTAGTTCTATATCTAAATATACATGTACCTATAAACACTTAGAGTGTTGCCAGGTTCAAATGAAGCAAACTATTTTATTTCCCTCAAACATTCACCTGAATTCCATAAGGAAAGTAGGGTATGAAATTCTAAATGTATAAACTTTTTGTTTTTGTTTTTTTACATTGTCCCCTTGAATTGTGGTATAAACCATATAGGATTAGTTTAACTCCCATACTCTCTGATGCAATCACAAAGCTGGAATCCAGTCCCTGTTAATTGGTATGTCTTGAAGTAATTTTCACGTGTGAAAATATCATGGATTTTACTGAGTCACATCGCTGAAGACTGTGTAGGAAAGGAGATATCTCCAGAGCTAAAGTTGTTTCCCATTAGCAGAATGCTATGTTCTGTGGTGGGGTACTGTCAGAAGTTTCTACAGGAATGAAGTTAGGAAATTTAGCTAATTTCATATCATGATAATTCAAACCACATATATAATCTCTGTTATAATTTTGGGAGAAGTACAAACAATATGAGTCTGCTTTTAATTTCCTACAACAGGCATGGGAGTGTTGTTCATACTAAACATAAGGGGCACCTGAGAGTGAAGAATGTATCATCGAGTGCCTAAGCCAGTGGTAGCTGAGCAACATGCAGATGCTTACACTCCAGGCAGGATATTCTGCTTCCCATTACTACCAGATGGAAAAGTTGGTCCATCCAATGGCATGGCTGCTCCTCATGCCATCCTGATTATGGTATCCCAAAGATTAATACTCAATTTCAAAGAAGCATAAAATATTTTCCTATACTTGCTTCATGGTAAGTATGTTCTACCAAAACAAATCAGTGTGAAACCCACAAGCTCTATTCACACATTCTTTTTACAACACATTCTTTTTTTTCTTTCATAGTTTATTGTCAAGTTAGTTTCCACATAACACCCACTGCTCATCCCAAAAAGTGCCCTCCTCCATCCCCATCACCCCTTTTCCCCTCTCCCCCACCCCCATCAACCCTCAGTTTGTTCTCAGTATTTAGGAGTCTCTTATGGTTTGCCTCCCTCCCTCTCCTTAACTAATTTTTCCCCTTCCCCCTCCCTCATGGTCTTCTGTTAAGTTTCTCCTGTTCCACATAAGAGTGAAAACATACGGTATCTGTCCTTCTATGCCTGACTTATTTCACTTAGCATAACACCATCGAGTTCCATCCACGTTGCTACAAATGGCAAGATTTCATTCCTTCTCATTACCATGAAGTATTCCATTGTATATATAAACCACATCTTCTTGATCTATTCATCAGTTGATGGACATTTAGGCTCTTTCCATGATTTGGCTATTGTACAACACATTATTTTAATTCAAACCCTTAGATGTGGATCTCATCTTATCATTAACTTCAGAATTCCAAAACACATATGTATGTCATCAGACACAGTGTTTTTTCTTGTGGCCAATCCATAAAACAGAACAAAATCACTTTGCAACCAGCAAAACATTCACACTACATGGGTCCTTTATACCTTAATGGCAATATATGAGAAAAAGATCCCAGGAGGGAAAAAGCAAGTTGCATCATGAAAACCAAACAATGGCAAATTAAAAGCCATTGTTTAACCATCTTCCCAGCCTCAGAGTAGTTGCTCCCAGCATGCCCCAGAATCACGTTAAAATCACTGAAACGTTGTTTCCTTCTAATATGATTTTTTGCCAGACACTGGATCTTGCTTCTCCTACCAACCATCCCTAATTGTTTGGTTCCCAAAAAGTTCCACCCAAGGACTTGGATAAAAATAAATATTCACACATCTGAATCAATTCTGATCTCATCACATGAGAATGAGTTTCGGTTTATTTCAATTATTGTTTTCAGAGCCTCTGAGGAATTGTTTGATTTTCTTCTCACTCTCTTGATGGCTCTTTCTTTTCTACTTCCGTGGAAGCTTTTCTGATGGACAGCGGGACTCTATGGTATCAGAGTTGATGTTCAAGTGGCTAAAGCCTTCTACTAGCATTTTCCAAGAGGATGCATTTTGCCCTTTAGAGTTCCTGGAAATAGCTTCCCTTTGAATGTTGCAGTAATGACATTTACACATATTTTGATTTTTATCACGTGAGGAATAGATCTTTCCTTCTCTTTCAACCTGATAAGGTGCCATGTGATTGTAACTTTTCTGTCTCATGTTCTCCATGAATGTCTTTTTCCTCTGAGGGAACGCTGACTTCTCCCACTTTCTCTCTTGTTGGCTTGTCTCATCTCTGTACTGCTGGTGGATCATTTCCTTTGGTAGAGGGGTAAGGTAGTTGCTATTAAAACTGGGGCTAAAGTTAATACAATCCAGGTTTTGCACTTTGGAGAAAGATGACTGGGAAGTTGGTGTAACTTCCTGGGATATTTCTTTAGGTGGAATCAATGATGAATCAGAATTAAAAAGTGGGGTAACTCTATCTGGAGGATCCATGGACGTATAGTCTCAGCTCCAAGCTACCTTTGGATATCAGGGCTGGACAGGAAATTGAAGCTCAAGGTTCTCAGTTTGCTTGAAATTAATAAGAAAAAGGACTGCAGCCAAAAGTTGTCAAACTGCAAAAAATTGTGGAAGGAGAAGAAAGAATAGGGAGGGTCATAAAAATTTTTTTAATGCAGAGAAATATCCTTATTTTCTAAATGGGAATGAAACCAATAATAATGAAGCATATTAATGATTAAACATACAGTGAAGAACATATTAAAGTGACATTCTTTATCCAGACTCTACTTTTCTCCTGTAAACATGGAAGACAAAAATCCACTAGTTTTGCAATTATTATCCTGTGTTTTGGAGAGTTTTGTATTATTAGCCATAATGAGCAAACCCAGCATCCAGGTCTTAGTTTTTACTTTATGCCATTTTCTAATAAATGGAGCCAGGGATCCTAAGAGAAACTGTTGGTTCTAGAAGAATAAGGAAACAAATGTCAAATATAATGTGGCATCCTTAAAAGTCTGAGGAACTGTTACAGACAGATGCCTATACAAATAATCCATCAGTACTGACCTAAGAATTTAGAGAATGTTCTTCCAATCATTGATATTATAAAGGAGTAATTAACTCAATAACTATTCAGTAAAGCTCACTGTTTCATGCAGTATCTTGGGTCAGCATCCCACATTCTATGTTTCAGCCAAATTTGATCCTCTTTCTATTCATCACATGGCCTGTGCTCTAATTTCCACAACCTCATACTTGCTCTTGTACACAACTTCATACATCCTTTATCAAGAATGATTTTCCTCCATCTTAATCTGGCTGATTGCTAGTTTCCTTCACTCTCAGGAGGCTTTCTCTGACCCTCTGAAATTAGGTCATTTCCTGCTATGTGCAGACAAGTCCATACAATTATTTTCTCTCTAATAGAAAACACTTATCACAGTTCCTTGTCAGTGCTTGTTTTATTGAATGTCTCCCAACAGACTAGGAGCTTCTTGAGGTCAGAGACCATGTTGTCTTTCCCTCTCTTGAATCCTAGATCCTAACATAATCTGGGATGATGTTTTATATATCCAGTGTCATAGTTAAATATCAGATGTTAAGAGGGAGAAATAATCAAATATAAAACCATACATCAAATCCTGTTCATCCAACAAAGGTTAAATCTGAAATAGAAGAGTGTAGTTAATAAATTTAATTTTTAATAGATGAAATATGATAGACATTCATTGTAAAACTACAAATATATCAACATTTTATTCAAGCTCAAAATGAGATGAATAGAAACGCAGTCTGAGAGCTCTGCTTTGAGAGGAAAGGCTTCCTTACTCAGAATAGCATACATACCGTAAGGGTCAGACCCTTGTTTTCCATTGAATGCTCATAGGTCTGGATATGGTTCCTGGAACTGTGACCACAATTTTTGCACCACAAGGAGATATGGGCTTAGGAGAAACCCATCCAGTGAGAATAGAAGCTCAGAAATATGGAGTTTGTTACTTTATGGCATCATTGACTTATGAAGTTAATCATGTCTATAACTATGCTGCACATGGACTTTTGTTTCTCTGACATAATTTTTTATCACAAGTTAAACTAATTTAATTATGTTTTCTGCTATGTCAAGAGAGAATCTTAACTAAGTTATCTCTAGTTCTGTCTAGTGGTTCATTTCTCGTGCCTGTTTGTCACCAGGGAGACAAAGTTAAGTCTTCTGCTGACTGCTGGGAACCCTCCCAGCGACTTTGACAAACCTCATCCATGACCTTTTGATTCCCCAACAGGTTCCTTAAACCCACTCAAGGTATGCCAGTTTCTACAATGTTCATTTAAAGGCAGGGACCTGAATAATGGTACAATAGGCTACAGAATAAACTACGTGTGCTAGCTCCATACTTTTATAATATATTATTTTACCTCTACTTAAACGACTCACCCAAGGATGAAATAAAGTGAACATTTTAGAGAGGTAAACTAAGAGAAAAGCATAGAAATGGCACCAACTCCAACGACTTCTGCACATTGGTAGTGCACCGGTAAACTGGCTCTGGCAGGGAGAGGGGAGAATGCACCAGTCTGTAACATGTATTGGCTAATTTCTGTCCTGTAAACACTCCTGCCTTTGCTCATTTCAAGCTGCTGACAATCTAACAACTGGTTTATAAAATCCCTAGATGTTTTTGTACTGGCCTTAATTAATTGGAATGATCTTACTCCTGCAATTTCTGAGTGCTGTGAAACTAAAGGAGATTGTCAGGAGTCCCGACATTTTTCTCCTCACTCATGTGTGACTTTCCCAAGCCTGACATTAATGGCATATTTTAGACCATAACTAGGCTGTTTACATCCTCATATGTTTCCTTCTGGAGAGAGCAGGAGGAGAAGGATTGGGTCTCAGGGCCTCATCCTCACAGATGAATGGAACCTCAGGTGCTATGTTCAAGTCTCTGACCAGGACTCAAAACTTGCCTATGCCTCCTGCCCCTCAATTAGGCACCTCTGGGTGCCTCAGTTTGTCTAAAGTCACAGACACAGTTATTAAATGATGGAGCTGGAATTCTGCTTCAGATATGCTTTTCCTCAAAGCCAGAGTCAGTGCAGGCACATCTGTGCTGTGAGGTGTTTCCTAGGGGAAAGGCACAATAAATCCAAACGTTTTACTGAGTAGTTGTGGAAACCATGACAAAGTCACATTTGATTTGAGACATACTTACTTCCTAAAGACTGAAGTGCAGGAAAGCTTCAGTTACAAGGGCAACATTATTATCTGTAGAACAAGATTGTTGTATAAACTCTGCAACCTGCTTTACTTCCTTTTTTATATCATCTCTTGAAAAATACTACTCAGCAGAAGTAAGTAAATACATCACGTTGGAAAGAATGAGAGATAACACCTTTGTACACTCTTGGTGAGACTGGGAGGCAGGCTAGGGATATGCATCAAGATTTAAATGTAAACTCCATAAGATCCATACGTTTTCTTTTTTAAAATGTCTTCTAATCAAATGATCAGATTGATGTACAAAACTTTCTGGACAAAGATATTTACCCTAGCTATATTTGAAAAGGTGCAGAACTGGAAAGAACTTAAAT
Organism: Cryptoprocta ferox; assembly: GCA_028646485.1. Classification (NCBI taxonomy): domain Eukaryota; kingdom Metazoa; phylum Chordata; class Mammalia; order Carnivora; family Eupleridae; genus Cryptoprocta; species Cryptoprocta ferox. The sequence goes on from JAQQST010001952.1 coordinate 8,343, forward strand.
ATACATCCATAAAGGTTTGATTGAATAAAATAGACTAGTTTCATGTACAGGGTAATATGCATTGAAAACTTAAGGTTTCAGGTCATACTCAGTAAATAAGACATAGCCTCTGTAGAGAAAATATATCACAAAGAACGTATCCTTCTTGTGAATCAAAGTATCTTACTTTTGCATTAATTCAGAACCTTGGAGGAGCTGATGCTAAAACAGAATTCAAAGTGCAAAAAATTTGCTAGGGGAAACATCTGTGAAAGAAAGCATGAATTCAGGGGAAGTTAGGAGAGACTTTAGAATCTTATTCTGGTCTGAACTCCAGTGAAGAACAGAGAAGGAATAACAGATGGGTGAAAGAATCTTTGACTACATAGCAGTTCTTTTTTTAAATGTTTATTTATTTGTGAGAGAGAGAGAAAGGGAGAGAGTGAGAGAGAGCGAGAGAGAGAGCGCACACAAGCGGGGGAGGGGCAGAGAGAGAGAGAGAGAGAGAGAGAATCTGAAGCAGGCTTCAGGCTCTGAGCTATCAGCACAGAGCCCAACAAGAGGCCAGAACTCATAAATCGCAAGATCATGACCTGAGCCAAAGTCGGACACTTAACCAACTGAGCCACCCAGGAGCCCTGACACATCAGTTCTAAGTAGAGTATGCAAAGTCACCGGGAGGTCCTTGTGTCAAAATTAGCCACCTACTTGTATTTCTAGTCAAAATGGCATAATTAACTTTGATCTCCCACTTGTAACAATGAAAAAACAGACCAAATGTATAAGACAATTGTTGGCAAATCCTTGTATATCAGGTAATGTGAAGGACAGTGATCCTTGAGAGAGAAGAAACAAAAGAGGTGTGAACAATGACTGCTTGGAGAAGGTTTTCAGGCTATAGCACATGGTGGGGGGTACCCAGATGGAGCCAATGGACTTTCTGAGTTGAGAAGAGAGAACTGAGTTTCTGAGAAATTGAGGCAACTAGTGTTCAAAAGATACCAGAGAGGAGAAAGCTGCAATGAAAGAAAACCCTAGGGGTCAAAGGGTTTCCCTCATGTATTCAGCACATGTATGTGATACCAGGCAAAGTACCATCTGAAAGGATTAGAAGGAACAGAGCCTAGTGTTTGGAGTAGGTGGTAATTGTGCCTGTTAAATCAGTCAGACTGGAAAACCTAGGGATACATGGGTAATTGGGTTAGTACTCAGAAGTCTTTTGTCAGTAGTGGGGAGTAAGTATTCCCAGACCTAATGCTGCTCTAATTCCACCAAATAGTATTAAAACATAAGTAAATAGATGAATGAATGAACAAATAAATAAGCGAATATACAAAAAAATATTGGAGAAGTTGAGGGATAAGCATTACTTTCATAAACTACTGGTGTGACTGGAGGGCAGTTTAGGAATATATGTCAAGATTTAAATGTAAAATCTGTAGGATCATAAGAGGGTCCCCGTGAACACTTGGATGTGAGGTAATTTCTGAGGACAGAGAAAGAACCATGTGCAAGGATTAGAGAAGACAATATCTAGTACTTTCACAGAGATGAGAAAAGTACCTGTTCCCAAATGCGAGGCTGGAAAACCTCAGGATTTATGGGATGTTAGGTAAAGTATTCAGAAGGATCATTTCTTGGTCATGGAGAATAATTAGCCATCTACTGTTCCATCTATGGCTCCAGTTCTCCCAAATCCTAAATGGAAGACCCAAAAGAGTCAAAGGGTTTCCAAGTAAGTTAACAGCATACTAGAAAAAGCATGTGAATAATTTTAGCATCACAGTAATATCCATCATTCAATAAGGTAACATCCATAATCAGACATCCAATCACAGAAGGCATGCAAATAAGCGGGAAAATTCAACTCATAATGGGACGCTAAACGAATCAATTGAGAATACCCCAGAACTGACACAGAAGTTAGAAATAGCAGATAAGGACAGTAAAACAGTTATTATAACTATATTCCATATGTTTAAAAAGTTAAGAGCACTGAGTAATATATACAATAGTTGAATCACTATATTGTACACCAGAAACTAATATAACACTGTATGTTAACTATACTGGAATTAAAAATTAAAAAATTGAATTGAGAAGGGAGCGGACAAGATGGTGGAGAAGCAGGGAGATCTGTAATCCGCGCACGCCCATATGAATTGAACTGAGAAGGACTGAAGTGATAAAACTCGGATTTGCAGGTGAGGGAAACATGAAACACATGCCAGAAAGAAGACAACCTCAAAGATGCCTGAGTGAGTGACTGTGATCTGGGAAATTAGGGGACGGGCGGGTCCCGGGGGAGCAGGGGGAAGGAGCCCCTGAGCCCAACACAGGGAGAGCGTGCTGTGCCCCGGAGAGACCGGGGAAGAGAAAGAGAGATGGAAAACGCACCTAGAACCATCTCTAAGGGAGGAAAAACTCGCCCGTCTCCCCATATGTAGCTGCCTAGCGCCAGGAGAGATGTCCGTCCCGTCTGGCTGGGAAGTTCTTCCTTGGGCCCAGTGGCAGCAGCATCCACTCCAAGCCGCACCGGGAGCAGGGGCGGCGGCGCCAAGAAAGGCGCCTTGAAAAGCAGCAGCGGCGGCAGCGGCGGCAGCAGCTCCGCGAAAAGGGCGGCGCAAGCCGGGCTGGGAGGCCGGCCGCCAGCGGGAACGCATCTCATCCCCGGTGACAGTGTTGAACTGCACTGACTAGGATTTGGAAGTGAGGCGGAGCTTGGAGAATACAGTTTGGCTCGCCCACGGCACAGGGAGATCGGACTCAGAAGGGCGGCTTGCAACGCTTGGTTCCAGCAAAGCTTTGAGGCGGCGCCATACTTCTCCCCGCAACCACCAAGGCGGGGCCTCGGAGAGAGCAGCCCCCGAGACCTGACCTGACGCCAGACCACGCCCATCCGCACAGG
>JAQQST010001953.1:0-11226 GCA_028646485.1 Cryptoprocta ferox
TGATCCTGGACCATATGTTGGGCAACACAGTTCTGAGTGAGTCTCTGGAGGGGATGATGCTGAATCACAAGGCAAGGGCACAATTGCAAGGGCAAGGGCTAAGGCTGAGGCTGGTTTGTAGAGGCCGCATTGGATCAGGGAAGGGGTTGCCACTCCTTGCCTGCTGTAGGATGCAGACCCTCAGACATCAGTGACCAGACGGCCCTATGGATGGAGAGAAGGCTGCTTTGAGGCTGACAGCCTGTTCTCACTGCACAGAGGTCCTGAGAGCTGGCATCCTTCCCAGGATGGAGCCTCTCAAAACTCATTCTCACAGTAAACAATTCCCTTAAATTTATTGATTCATCTTTTTTCTATTTTCGTCTATTGTGATAAGTCTTGTGCCAAATATTTCTTTTTTATGTAGTAAAACCTTGGTTTGCAAGCATAATTCATTTTAGAATCATGCTTGTAATCCAAAGCACTTGTATATCAATGTGAATTTCAAAAACCATTGGCTCAGTTGTGATTATGATTATGAGTGTGATTATTATTATGAGTATGGCATCACATACTGCTCATATTGCAAGACATTATTCATTCATCAAGGTAACGTTTATTAGAAATGTTTGCTCATCTTGCCGAACGCTCGCAGAACAAGTTACTCAGAATCCAAGGTTTTACTGTGTGTATTTTTATACCTGATCATTCTTTCTTTGTAAGCACAATTTCCAGATGTTCAATTGCTTATTCTATTTTGTTTCACTTATTCAGAATTTTGAATACACATTTTGTAAATGTCCCTTGTAATTATTCTTGAAAATTGTTTTTATTTCCCAAGTCATATGTATGATGATTCTGTCCTCATTGGCTTCTCCAGATAGTAAGCAATTGCTTTATCTTCTGATAAGTCCAAATCTCAATCACTGTCCTTTATAGGAATGCTCTGTACCTGTTCCCCTATCCTGGAAGGCCCTTCAGCCCTAATATAGGTCAATTGGTGCTATTTTCCCCTTTAGAGTTACCCTACACTTTTATGTCTTATAAAGTTGCAATATAACTGATGCTCCCCTATGTTTTCCATGTCATGGAGGTAATTCTTAGTTTCTTCAGAGATGTGGGGAGCCACGCTGAGTCTCACACATATGACAGGGACTGCAGGCAGCTGGGGTAGGTCCTTATTTATATCACTGGACAGTCCATCATCCCCTGCTCCAGGCTTATTCTTCCTTTTGTACCCATGGGGGAAGCCTGGGCAGCTATTCTCCACTTCATAACTACTTTGTGTTCAGTCCTTTATTTATTTTGCCCAGGATGTCTCCTGACCCCGACACCCTGGAAAAGCTGAGAGTAGTGTCCAATGTCCCCTGGCTGGTGCAGAAGAGACCACAGAGCTGAGTTTTTGATAGTCAACATAGGTATGTTCTTCTCATGTCCCACATGATTTCCAACTGCAGGCCTGGGAATTCATTCCTGAGAATGTTTGCCAGAAATTTTGGCTTTCAGGTGGTTCCAGGAAATGAAAATTGCCTCTACCAACACATGGTGTCAAGCGTTCATGTCCAGATATGAATTGCCTTCCAAGGATGCCCAGCGTTCTGGCTGTTATCATTGTGTAGGGCCAATTGCTGGTCATGGAGGAGTTTCTAGCCCCCTGTGGTGAAGTGTGGGACCAAAGCCTGTCCCCACAGCCTATGAGCTCAGGGCACAGAGCCAGGCTGCTGCCCTGGCAGATGCCTACAGCCAGTGAGGCATCACTGGAGGTGGCATGAGCTCTGACCCTTACATGGGCAAGTGTACAGTCTCAAAGAGCATTTCCTTCAGATTATTGGTTTCAGGCATTGTCCACTTCCAGGCAATGTGGAGCAGGCTTCCCAGTGTGCTAACTTAGTAATGTCACCTCTGCGGTAAGCTCCCTGAGTGTTCCTGCCTGAGCTGGAGCCATTTCTATCAAGTGTTTGTGCTCCAGTGATTTTCAGGCAACTTCCCTATGGTCAGGGTTGCATATTGATCCTCTCTTAGGATATGTCCATATAAATGTCCATTTTTAGGTCATTCAAACATTGTCATTCACTTTTTTAAGATGAGTTATTTCTATGTCATTGATTTCAAAATGATCAGTGAGTATCACCTCTCTGCTGGTAAGATACTCTATTCTAGAACATCTTCTATTCTAGAACATCTCTGCAGGATAATCTCATGACAAAAAGAGTCAAGGGCATAGAAGTGGTTCTGTCCACCATCTCATTATTGAGATGAAAACAACAGTATCTCAAGGAAGTATTTAAAATCTAGTCTTAAGTGCTTGTTCCCAGACTGAGGTAAGATGTGTGTGTGGCAGGGGGACTGTGGCTGCAGGGTGACTGGTTGCTTAGATGGTACCAGGATTTAAAAGGCTCATAATGCAGTCAAGGTGGCCTGTCTCAGTCTTTCCTGCCTTCACCCCACTAGACTCATTGACCATCATATTACAAAGTGGCTAATAACAATTCTTTTCCTTAGCACACAAAAAGTTTGACTGTTGCTGTACTAGAAACAAGAAAAGGACACATTGATACTTTAGTTCATCTTTTGAACAATGGAGATCCTCTTTTTGCTGGATTAAGGATTGGAGAATGAGACTTAAGATGTCCCGAGATCTCATCTCAGAATATTGCGTGAGGCTGAGGCACAGGATCGGATAGTGCAAGGACATCACGCAATAGAAGAAGTACCCAAGAGAAAAAAGTCAACTGGTGTGGTGCTTCCAAAGAAGCAATTTTCCTAGCTAGTGGGGAGAGGGGAGCTTTGCGTCTTAGTTTCAACCAGGTCGTGTGTCTGTCTATCTATCTATCTATCTATCTATCTATCTATCTATCATCTATCTACTTACCTATCATCTATCTATATATCTATCTGTCATCTATCTATCAATCATCTATCTTTCATCTGATTTTACACGTGCACGCACACACACACACACATTCTTTTTCTTGGTTAAATCAACCTTAATCATCTTAATTATTCAAGTGTGACTTAGATGGTACATTTTGCCCAGCGTTTCATGATGCTATGGTCAAGATGAGGTGTCAGCAGGGTTTGCTGTCACCTAAAGACTTGACTGTGCTGGATGACCTACATCTAAGAGATCTGTCACCATGACTTTTGGCTGGAGGCCACACTTCCTCACCAGTTTTGTTAGGAATACTCATGGGCCTTTTTTTTTTTTTTTGACATAAATAGAAAAAAATTTTATTTATTTTTATTTTTAAAAATTTACATCCAAGTTAGTTAGCATATAGTGCAATAATGATATCAGGAGTAGAATCCAGTGGTTCTCCCTACATATAATACCCAGTGCTCATCCCAACAACTGTCCTCCTTAATGCTCTTTGCCCACTTAGCCCATCCTTCTACTCAAAACTCCTCCAGCAACCCTCAGTTTGTTCTCTGTATTCAAGAGTCTCTTGTGTTTTGTCCCCCTCCCTATTTTTATATTACTTTTCTTCCCTTCCCTTATGTTCATCTGTTTTGTATCTTAAATTCCACACATTAATGAAGCCATATGATAGTAGTCTTTCTCTGACTGATTTCGCTTAGATTAAACGAAATGCTCTAGTTCCATTCACATTGTTGCAAATGGCAAGGTTTAGTTATTTTTGACTGCTAATATTTCATTGTGTGTATATATACCACATTTTCTTTATCCATTCATCTGTCAATGGACATTTGGGCTCTTTCCATACTTTAGCTATTGTCAATAGTACTTCTATAAACATTGGGGTGCATGTACCCCTTCAAAATAACATACCTGTATCTTTCAGATAAATACCTAGTAGTGCAATTGCTGTGTTGTAGGAGAGTTCTATTTTTAATTTTTGAGGAACCTCTCTACTGTTTTCTAGACTGGATGCACCAGTTTGCATTCCTGCCAGCAGTGCAAAAGTGTTCCTCTTTCTTCACATCCTGGTCAACATCTGTTGTTGCCTGAGTTGTTCATTTTAGCCATTCTGACAGGTATGAGGTGGTATCTCATTGTGGTTTTGATTTGTATTTCCATAATGATGAATGATGTTGAACATTTTTTCATGTGTCTGTTTGCTATCAGTATGTCTTCTTTTTAAAAGTGTTTATTCATGTGTTTTACTCATTTCTTCACTGGCTTATTTTTTTAGGGGGGGTGTCGAGTTTGATAAGTTCTTTATAGATTTTGGATACTAACCCTTTTCTTATATGTCACTTGCAAATATCTTTTCATGGGCCTTTCTGTAGGTCTGCTCCACACCACAGCTGGCTCAACCTAAAGCAGTGATCCAAGAGAAAGTAAAGGACTAGGGGAGGCAGGAAACATCACTGCCACTTATGAGCCAGTACCTGAATTCGTAGACCATCATTTCTACTTTATTTATCGGTTAGAAGCAAGACACTTAATCTAGCCAACACAAACTGGAAAAGGAAATGGACTACATGTCTTGAAAGGAAGAATATCAAAGACTTTGTGGACAGATCACTGAACTGCAGCATATACACACAGAAAATGTAAGAAGGTAGCAAAATAAATATTTTACAATATGTCTTAAATGCCTATAAAATCTGTTAGGGAAGAAACAACATGAGAACTGAGAAGGGAAAAAGGAAAAATATGGAGAGAGGACAAAGTTGAGAGAACAGAAGGCAAAGTGGATAAAATTGAGAAAGAAATATAAGAAGGGCCGATGACCAAGGTACAGAGGAAGCAAAAGAGAGACAGTGATGAAAGAGGCAGAGCAACTCTCCAGAAGACTCTGTCTTGTCCTGGGAGGAAGCCCTCTGCAAGAACATGAGCTCCCAAGTCTGCATTCTCAGGGTGGGTCTGCTGGCTGCTTATTGTTCCTGCTAAAAGCCCAGGCTGAGGGCTTGGTGATCTTGGAAGCAAAGTCCAGCAGAGGCTGGTGTAGATGTTAATTACAGTCTATGAAATGGAAAGCAGCAGCATTAGGGCTGATGATTATACATATATTCCATGATATGGAATTCCTCATGGGCCAGGAGTTAGGTTGTAAGTCATGAAAAGTGTATGAGCAATGTTGGTGCCTACCCCTTTTTGCACTGAGTGATATTCATGGAAATGCATTTAAGACTTTACCAAATCTTGAGCATGTGGTTTGAACTCACTGAGTCTGGAAGGGGCCTGCATAGAACATAGGGGCTCAGTGAATGTGGCTGAGCCATGCTCCCCTATGATTCTTGGCTGATGTATCTTGGGCAGGCAGAAAAAGCTGATCTTTTGGGTTTCCATCATTGCAGTCTTCACTCAGAGTCCTCATCCCCCAGCCCTAAATAGACCTGAGGTGCTTAGAGCTCCAAGAAACCTCCATGCCCCTGAGCAGCCTCATTTCCAGGTCAGAGCTCCTCTGGAACTTCCTCTCCTTATTCTGTAGGCATCTGGGAGAGTGGTTTAGCTTCCTCTTGTGTCCTTGGTAATTTTTATGCCTTTTTCCTGATTGGGGGCTCAGCTGGCCTGGGGTCACCGAACCAGCTCATTTCCTACCTATGCCTTGTCCTAGCCTAGGAATTTTGGGGGCAGGAGGATAGGAGGTGAGCTGCCCCTGCATCCAGAGCTGTCTCCCTGTAACCCAGGCTATATTGTGTAGGGTGACTGTCCCCAAGGCCCATTCCAGGGGTGAATCAAGGTCACCCAATGGTTTATGTCCTTCTTGGGGTAAAGTTTATAGCCACTTGACTTAGGTCAAGTCTATACACCCAGTGATCCTCAGAGATTTTCAGGGGAAAGTCCAAGAGCCCAGTGTTGGGGCAGGTGGTGACTTGAGAAACTCACCACTGGAAGTTTGGAACTGGCCCCAAAGCCAGACTTGTCTCAGGAGTTCCCAGGGCTCAGGCACCATCCTGCAATAATGGGCCATGGTTCAGTTCTTCTCGGAGCTCCATTCACCAGGGAAAAGAAAAGGGAATTGTTTTACATTTTCTTATGGGTTTCCAAAAAGTTATGAAGATTTCCCCTTCCTTCTTTTCTTCCTCTGGTGGCACAGTTTAAGTTACATCTGATGAATAGCACCAGTGATGATCTAGCAAGCAAACATGAGCATGCATGGCCAAACAGCCCCATCTCGTCAATACATCCTGCTTCCTAGGTCAGTCAGTAAGGACAGTTGGAAGCTTTTATCAAAGACGTGACACACACGTTTCCAAATTCCCTTTCTCTGACTACATCCTTCAATAAATGTTGGGGAGAGTGCTAAGATGGCACCTGCCAGTCTGCGTGTCCCTCAGGTTGGAGATGTGTGTGGTCAGTGAGATGTCTGCCCCTCTGTCAGAGGCTTCCATGTAGCCAGTTTGACCTAAAGGAGAGACCAGGAGCCCTTGAAAGCCACTGCTCATTGATTGGGATGGTCTTCTTTTGGTACTTCAGACCTTGACCAATCAGTTGAGATCAGGAAGTGGCAAGATGGCAGAGAAATAGGAAGTTCGTACTTTCCGCCTGCATCTCTCAAACAAAGAAGGGCTGAAGCCAAAAGACACTGAACTGCAAAAGCCTGGAAGGAAAAGAGACAGAGTCCACTAAGAAAACAGCCTCAGAGGGCTACCTCAAGAAACAAGCCAAAATACACATGGTGGAGAGTCCCAAATATCACTAGTAGGGAAATAAAATAACCAAAGGCACAATAAGAGAGACAAAGGGACACCATTAAAAGAACACTTCCTGAATGGACAGCCCATGGACAGTCAACGAGCCTCCTTTAATATAGGAGAACTCACAGGTGCAGAGTTCATAACAAGCTTTTAAAACTTACAAGAGACAGAAAGCTAGCCAAAATGATGACACGGAAAAATTCTCACTAAAGAAATTCCAGGAAGAAGTGACAGCTAAATAATTGCTCAAAACAGATATAAGCAACATGACTGACCAAGAATTTAGAACAATAGTCGTAAAATTAATCTCTGGGCTCGAAGAAGGCATGGAAGACACCAGAGAAGATATTGCTACAAAGATTATGGACTTTAAAAATAGTTGTGATGAATTAAAAAATGCTATAAATGAGGTGCATAATAAAATGGAGGTAGCCACTGCATAGACTGAAGAGGCAGAGAGGAGAATAGGTGAATTAGAACAATTATAGAAAAAGAGGAAGGTGAGAAAAAGAGATAAATTGATCCAGAAGCACGAAAGGATAATTCGAGAACTGAGTGATGCAATCAAACAGAACAATATCCGTATCATAGGAATTCCAGAAGAAGAAGAGAAAGGTGCTAAAGGGGTGCCTGAACAAATTATAGCCGAGAACTTCCCCAATATGGGGAAGAAAACAGACATTGAAATTCAAAAGGCACAGAGAACTCCCCTCAGACGTAACTTGAATCGATCTTCTGCATGACATATCATAGTAAAACTAGCAAAATGTGAGGATAAAGAAAGAATTCTGAAAGAAGCTAGGGATAAAATGGACCTAACATACAAAGGGAGACCTATCAGGGTGGTTGCAGATCTATCTACTGAAACTTGGCAGGCCAGAAAAGAATGGCAGGAAATCTTCAGTGTGATGAACAGAAAAAATATGCAGCCAAGAATCCTTTATCCAGCAAGACTGTCATTCAGAATAGAAGGAGAGATAAAGGTTTTCCCAAACAAACAAAAATGGAAGGAATTCATCAACACTAAACCAGCCCTACAAGAAATCCTAAGGGGGACTCTATGAGGGAAATGTTGCAAGGAACACAAGGTACCAGAGATACTACTACAAGCATGAATCCTACAGAGAACATAATGACTCTAAACCCATATTTTTCAACAATAACACTGAGTGTAAATGGACCAAATGCTCCAATCAAAAGACATAGTGCATCAGAATGGATAAAAAACCAAAATCCATCTATTTGCTGTCTACAAGAGACTCATTTTAGACCTGAAGACACCATCAGAATGAAAGTAAGGGGATGGAGAAATATCTATCAAGCTACTTGAAGTCAAAGGAAAGCTGGAGTAGCCATACTTATATCAGACAAACTAGACTTTAAAGTAAAGGCAGTAACAACAGATGAAGAAGGGCATTATATAATAACTACAGGGTCTATCCATCAGGAGGAGCTAACAATTATACAAGTCTACGCACCGAATTCGGGAGCATCCAAAAAAACAGAAACAATCTTATTGATAAGAATATGCTAATTGCAGGGGACTTTAATACACCACTTACAGCAATGGATAGATCAACTAGACAGAAAATCACTAACGAAACAATGGACCTAAACGACACATTGGACCAGATGGATTTGACAGATATATTTAGAACTCTACATCATGAGGTTATGGAATGCACTTTCTTCTCGAGTGTGCATGGCACATTCTCCAAGATAGATCACATACTGGGGCATAAAGCAGCCCTCAATATATATAAAAGAATTGAGATCATACCATGCACACTTTCATATCACAATGCTATGAAACTTGAAATCAATCAAAGGAAAAAGTCTGGAAAACCTCCAAAAACATGGAGGTTAAAGAACACCCTACTAAAGAATGAATGGGCCAATCAGGCAATTAGAGAAGAAATAAAAAAAATATATGGAAATAAATGAAAATGAAAATACAACAATCCAAACTCTTTGGGATGCAGCAAAGGCAGTCCTAAGAGGAAAGTACATTGCAATCCAGGCCTATTTCAAGAAACTAGAAAAAGCACAAATACAAAATCTAACAGCGCACCTAAAGGAACTAGAAGGAGAGCAGCAAGAGCACCCTAAACCCAGTAGAAGAAGAGAAATAATAAAAATCAGGGCAGAAATAAACAATATAGAATAAAAAAACAAAAACAAACCACAGTTGAACAGGTCAATGAAACCAAGAATTGTTTGTTTGAAAAAATAAACAGAATTGATAAACCTTTAGTCAGGCTTTTCAAAAACAAGAGAGAGAGCACCCAAATAGACAAAATTATGAATAAAATTGGATTTATTACACCAATTATTCAGAAATACAAGCAATTATCAGGGAATACTATGTAAAATTATATGCCAACAAACTGGACAACCAAGAAGAAATGGACAAATTCCTAAACACACATGCACTATCAAAACCCAAATGGGAAGAGATAAAAAATCTGAACAGACCCATAACCAGTGAAGAAATCGAATCAGTAATGAAAAATCTCCCAAAGAATAAGAGCCCAGGGCCAGATGGCTTTCCTGGGGAATTCTACCAGACATTTAAAGCAAAGTTAATATACATCCTTCTCAAGCTATTCCAAAAAATAGAAATAGAAGGACAACTTCCGAACTCATTCTACGAAGCCAGCATCACTTTGATTACCAAACCAGACAAAGAACAACAACAAAAAAAAAAAAAAAAAAAAAAAGAGAACTACAGGCCAATATCCTTAATGAAAACAGATGCAAAAATCCTCAACAAGATACTTGCAAATCAAATTCAACAGCATATAAAAAGAATTATCCATCATGATCAAGTGGGATTCATTCCTGGGTTACAGGGCTGGTTCAATATTCGCAAATCCATCAATGTGATACATCATGTTAACAAAAGAAAAGATAAAAACCATATGATCCTGTCGATAGATGCATAAAATATATTTGACAAAATATAGCATCCTTTCTTAATAAAAGCCCTTGAGAAAGTTGGGATAGAAAGAACTTACTTAAACATCATAAAAGCCATTTATGAAAAGCCCATAGCTAACTAATATCATCCTCAATGGGAAAAAACTGAGAGCTTTCCCCCTGAGATCAGGAACATGACAGGGATGTCCACTCTCAACACTGTTGTTTAACATAGTGCTGGAAGTCCTAGCATTGGCAATCAGACAACAAAATTAAATAAAAGGCATCAGAATTGGCAAAGATGAAGTCAAACTTTCACTTTTCTCAGAAGACATGATACTCTACATGGAAAACCCGACCGACTCCACCAGAAGCCTACTAGAACTGATCCATGAATGCAGCAAAGTCTCAGGGTACAAAATCAACGTACAGAAATCGGTTGCATTTTCATACACCAATAATGAAGCAACAGAAAGAGAAATCAAGAAACTGATCCCATTCACAGTTGCAGGAAAAACCATAAAATACCTAGGAATAAACCTAACCAAAGATGTAAAAGACCTATAGAAAGCTTATGAAAGAAATTGAAGAAGACACAACGAAATGGAAAAACATTCAGTGCTCATGGATCAGAAGAATAAACATTGTTAAAATGTCATTTTTACCCAAAGCAATCTACCCATTCAATGCAATTTCTATCATAATTGCACCAGCATTCTTCTCAAAGCTAGAACAAACTATCCTAAAATTCGTATGGAACCACAAAAAAACCCGAATGGCCAAGGTAATATTTGAAGAAGAAAACCAAAACGGGAGGCATCATAATCCCAGACGTTAGCCTCTACTACAAAGCTGTCATCATCAAGACAGTATGGTATTGGCACAGAAACAGACACATAGACCCATGGAATAGAATCCAGAGCCCAGAACTGGATCCACAAATGGATGGCCAATTAATCTTTGACAAAGGAGGAAAGAGTATCCAATGGGAAAAACACAGCCTCTTTAACAGGTGGTGTTGGGAGAACTGGACAGCAACATGCAGAAGAATTAAGCTAGACCACTTTCTCACACCATACACAAAAAATAAACTCAAAATGGATGAAGGACCTGAATGTGAGACAGAAAGCCATCAAAACCCTAGAGGAGAAAGCAGGAAACAGCTTCCTTGACCTCAACCGCAGCAATTTCCTACTTGACACGTCCCCAAAGGCAAGGGAATCAAGAGTAAAAATAAACTATTGGGACCTCATCAAGATGAAAAGCTTCTGCATGGCAAAGGAAACAATCAAGAAAACTAATAGGCAACCGACAGAATGTGAAAAGATAGTTGCAAATGGCATATCGGATAAAGGGCTAGTATCCAAAAATCTACAAGGAACCCACCAATCTCCACACCCGAAAAACAATTAATCCAGTGAAGAATTGGGCAGAGGACGTGATTAGACACTTCTCCAAAGAAGACATCCAGATGGGCAACAGTCACATGAAATGATGCTCAGCGTCACTCATCATCAGGGAAATACAAATCAAAACCACCCTGAGATACCACCTCACGCCAGTCAGAGTGGCTAAACTGAATAAATCAGGAGACTATAGATGCTGGCAAAACGGGCACCCTCCTACACTGTTGGTGGGAATGTAAACTGGTACAACCACTCTGGAAAACAGTGTGGAGGTTCCTCAAAATATTATCAATAGAACTCCCCTATGACCCAG
>JAQQST010001954.1:0-11219 GCA_028646485.1 Cryptoprocta ferox
TGGGTAAATCCCCAGCAGTGCTATTGCTGGGTCATAGGGGAGTTCTACTGATAGATTTTTGAGGAACCTCCACACTGTTTTCCAGAGCGGCTGCACCAGTTTACATTCCCACCAACAGTGTAGGGAGGTGCCCGTTTCTCCACATCCTCGCCAGCATCTATAGTCTCTTGAGTTGTTCATTTTAGCTACTCTGACTGGCATGAGGTGGTATCTCAGTATGGTTTTGATGTGTATTTCCTTGATGATGAGTGATGCTGAGCATCGTTTCATGTGTTTGTTGGCCATCTGGATGTCCTCTTTGGAGAAGTGTCTATTCATGTCTTCTGCCCATTTCTTCACTGGATTGTTTGTTTTTCGGGTGTGGAGTTTGGTGAGTTCCCTGTAGATTTTGGATACTAGCCCTTTGTCCGATATGCCATTTGCCACTATCTTTTCCCATTCCATCCATTGCCTATTAGTTTTCTTGACTGTTTCCTTTACAGTGCAGAAGCTTTTTATCTTGATGAGGTCCCAATAGTTCATTTTCGCTCTTGATTCCCTTTCCTTTGGGGATGTGTCGAGTAGGAAATTGCTGTGGTTGAGGTCAAGGAGTCTGTTTCCTGCTTTCTCCTCTATAAATCCTGGAATTTTAAAAATCAGCAGAATGGGCTCTGGTAGAGTCAAGAGGTCAATAGGAGACTGACTCTGTGGAGATACAGCATAAAAGTAACAGTTTGACAAATACTTGGGGCATAATTGAGGGAAAGTTATTTACTAATCTCAGAGCTTGTCCCATAAGGACAGATTTCGCTGGGAGAGTTCTCCAAGAAAAAAGGAACTAACAGGTGCAATTTCTCTCCATTACCCCCCAGCATACAACTGCTGGTACCAATATGACACCTGAGTTCAGTACAAACTTGCTTACAACCCGCCCTGCATCCTCCAGCTGGGCCTGCCTCAGTCCTGGCACTGCAGTTTCCATCTCCCAGAAGAATGGAACAAATTTTCTAACCGCGTGCATCATCCAGCTGTGTGCTTTGGAGGGGCCTTTTACTGGAGACAGTGGCCATTGGTCACTTTTTGTGAAGGATGCATGCATATAGTTAAAACTCCCTGGCCTGCCCACATGCACTATGCCTAGCAACCTCACTACCCTGGTCTGGGCAATGACTGCATGCCTTCTGTGGGAGAGAACAAGCAAGCAAACTTATGGTACTGTGTGCCCCGCTTTGGCACACTTTGAACATCAGCCTCAGCTAATGTGGACTCAGAGGTAGAAACACATCCCCTGTGGTAAAGGACCAGTGCCCCCTTGTTAAAAATACATGCCCTCCCAATACTGTCAAAGCAGGAGATGTAGCTAACTTTCCTAACAGAGAAACAGACACAGAAAGTAAGATAAAATCAAGAGGCCGAGGAGTATGTCCCAAATGAAAGAACATGACAAACACACAGCAAGAGACCTAAGAAAAACATATATAAATATTATGCCTGATAAAGAATTTAGAAGAATAATTATAAAGATATATATATATATATATATTATGTATAATATAGTTTATGTATAATATATCCATATATTTATGGACTTGAGAAAAGAGTGAAAGACATCAGTGAGACCCTTAACAAAAAGATAGAAAACATAAAAAAAATCAATCAGAGAAGAACACAATTAATGAAACTAAAAATACACTCAGAATAAATAGCAAATATTTTTGCAAAATTTTGCTAAAGGAATCAGAAGGAAGCAGAAGGAGTTAGTGACTTTAAGGACATAGCAATGGCAGGTATTCAAGCTGAGCATATGAGAGAAAAAAACATGCAAAATGAGGATAGGCTTAGGGAATTCAGTGATTCTACCAAGAGCAATAATATTCATATTATAGGGATCCCAGAAGAAGACGAGAAAGAAAAGAGGGCAGAAAATTTATCTGATGAAATAATAGCTGAAAACTTCCTGAATCTGGGGAAGGAAACAGATATTTAGATACAGAAAGCACAGAGAACCTCAAACAAAATCAACAAAAACATATCCACAATTTTATATTGTAATTAAAATAGCAAAATTTTGTGATAAAGAAAAAGTTTGAGTAGCAGCAAGGGGAAAAAGATAATTATATATGAGGAAAGCCTCATAAAAATTTCAGTGGATTTTTTGGCAGAAGCTTGGCAGACCAGAAGAGAATTACATGATATACTCAAGGGGTTGAAAGGAAAAAATCTGCAACCAAGAATACTCTATCCAGAAAGGCTATCATTCAGAATAGAAGGAGACCTAAAGACTTCCCCAAGCGAACAAAAGCTAAAAAAGTTCATGACAACTGTACTAGGACTACAAGAAAAATTAAAGGAGACTCTGAGTGGAAAGAAAAGACTGTAAGTAAGATAAGAAAACTAGAAAGCACAAAAGCAGTTAAAATAAGTATATCTGTAAAAACCAGTCAAGGAACTCACAAAATAAAAAGGATGGAAAGTATGACATCATATACTCCAAAGTGTGAGGAGGAAAAGAGTAAAGAATGGATTCAGACATAAGTCATCATTGACATAATATAAATTGGTATATAGAAAATATGTTATATAAAATCTAACAGTAACCACAAATCAAAATCAGTAACATGCAAAAAGGAAAAAGAAGGGAATCCAAGTATGTCACTAAAAATAGCCAATTTATGGTGAGAGAAGAGATCAAAGGAAAAAAGAACAAAGAAGATCTACAACAACAACAACAAAACAAATAATAAAATGGCAACAAATACATACCTATCAATAATTACTTTGAATGAAAATGGACTATATGCTACAATAAAAAGACATTCTACAAGGGAGTGGATGAAAAAAAAGCAGAACAAGTTTCATCTATATGCTGCCAACGAGAGCCTCATTACAGACCTACAGACACATACAAGATTGAAAATGAGGGGATGTAGAAATATTTATCATGGAAATAGATGTCAAAAGAAAGTCAGGGTAGCAATACTTGTATTGAACAAAATAGACTTTAAAACAAAAACTGTAACAAGATACAAACATTATGTAATTATTAAGTGGATAATCCAAAAAGATGACATAACTACTGTAAATATTTGTGCACACAACATGCGAGCACCATACATAAAAGTTAATAACATATATAAAGGGACTAATTGATTGCGATATTGGGAGACCATAAAACTCCAATTATATCAATGGACAGATCATGCAAACAAAATCAAAAAGAAAAGAGTGGCTTGCAATAACACACTGGATCAGATAACTTTAATAGATCTATTCAAAATACATCCTCAAACACTAGAATACACATGATTTCCAAGTGCACATTAACATTCTTCAAAATAGATCATATATAAGACCAAAAAACAAGTCTCAACAAATGAAAAAAGATTGAAGTTATGCCATGCATCTTTTCTGACCACAGCACAATGAAAGAAGAAATCAACCACATGAAAAAAAATGTGAAATATGCACAAATTCATGGAGGTTAAATAAAATGCTGTAAAAGAATAGGTCAACCAAGAAATCAAAACATAAAATAAAAATACAATGATCCAAATCTATGGGATGTAGTAAAAGCAGTTCTAAGAGGAAAGTTTATAGCAACAGAGACATAACTGAAGAATCAATAAAAATGTCAAATATATAACCCAATCTAGCATCTAAAGGAACAAGAAAAAACCTGCAGAAAGAAATACTAAATATTAAAGCATATTAACACTATTTGTTCTTCCAATCCATGAGCGTGGAATGCGTTTCCCTATCACCTTTGATTTCTTTCATCAGTATTTTATAGTTTTCAGAATACTTGTATTTCACCTCTTTGTCTAGGTTTATTCCTAAGTATCTTATTTTTTCTCGTGCAATTGTAAATGGGATTGATTCGTTGATTTCTCTCTCTATTGCTTTATTATCAGTGTATAGAAAAACAACAGATTTCAATAGGTTGATATTGTATCCTACAAGTTTACTGAACTAGTTTATCAGTTCTAACAGTTTTGGGTGGAGTCTTTCAGATTTTCTATGTAGAGTATCATGTCATCTGAAAATAGTGAAGGTTTTACTTCTCCACTACAAATTCAGATGGCTTTTATTTCCTTTGTTGTCAGATTGCTGTGAGTAGGACTTCCAGTACTATGCTAAATAACAGTGAGAGTGGACATCCCTGTCTTGTCTCTGACCATAAAGGAAATGTTCTCAGTTTTTCCCCATTGAGACTGATATTAGCTGTGGGTTTTTCCTATATGGCCCTAAATATGTTGAGGTATGTTCCCTATAAACCTACTTTTTTGACAGTTTTTATCATGAATTGATGTTGTACTTTTTCAAATGCTGTTTCTGCATCTACTGAAATGATCATATGGTTCATTAAATCCTTATCAAAATACCAATAGCATTTTTCACAGAGCTGGATCAAACAATCCCAAAATTTGTATGAACCCACAAAAGACCTCAAATAGCCAAAGCAACCCTAAAAAAGAAAAGCAAAGCTGGAGGCACCACAATTCTAGACTTCAAGTTATATTTCAAAGCTGTAGTAATCAAAAACAGTATGGTACTGGCACAAAAACAGACACATAGATCAAAGGTACAGAATAGAAAACCCAAGAATGAACCCACAACTCAAAGATAATTAATCTTTGACAAAAAAGGAAAGAATATGAAATGGGAAGGACAGTCTCTTCAACAAATGGTGTTGGGAAAACTCGGAAGCTACATCCAAAAGAATGAAATGGGACATCTTTATTACACCATACACAAAAATAAAATCAATCTGGATTAAGGACCTAAGTGTGGTACCTGAAAACATAAACATCCTTGGAAGTAAGCACAGGCTGTAATAATGTCTCTGACATCAGCTCTAGCAACATCTTTCCAGATATGTCTCCTGAAACAAGGGAAGTAAAACAAAAAATAAACAATTGGGACTTTATCAAAATAAAAAACTTCTGCCCAGTGAAGAAAAAAATCAACCAAAGAAAAAGTCCACCTATGGCATGGGAGAAGGTATTTGCAAATGACATATATGATAGAGGGTTAGTATCAAAAATATATCAAGAACATATATAACTTAACCCCCCCCCAAAAAAACAAATAATCCAATGAAAAGTGGGCAGAAAACATGAACAGACATTTCTCTAAAGACTTACAGATGGCCAAAATACACAAGAGTAGATGCTCAACATCACTCATCATCAAGGAAATGCAAATCAAACTACTATGAGATATCACTTCACACCTGTCAGAATGGCTAAAATCAACAACACAAGAAATAACAGATGTTGGTTAGGATGTGGAGAAAGTGGTACCCTCTTTTACTGCTGGTGGGAGTGGAAACTGGTGCAGCCAATGTGGAAAACTGTATGGAGCTTCCTTAAAATTTTATAAATAGAACTATCATACAATCCAGCAATTTTACTACTGGTATTCACTGAAAGAATACAAAAATACTAATTCAAACAGATATATGAACTTTAATGTTTATAGCATCATTAATGCCTAAATTATGGAAAGAACCCAAATGTCCGTTGACTGATGAATTGATATGCACAATGGGATATTATTCAGCCATATGAAAAGAATGAGATCTTACATTGTGCAATGAGGTGGATGGATCCAGATAGTTTTATGTTAAGCACAATAGGTTGGTCAGAGAAAGAAAAATACCATATGATTTCACTCATATGTGGAATTTAAGAAATAAAACAAATGGGAAAAGTGGAAGAGAGAGAGAGAGAGAGAGAGAGAGGCCAAGAAACAGACACTTCAGTATAAAGAACAAACTGAAGGTTACTAGAGGGGAGGTGGGCAGGGGGAAGGGTTAAATTCGTGATGGGTATTAAGCAGAGCACTTGTGATGAGCACTGGGTGTTGCATGGAAGTGTTGAATCACTATATTTTACATTTGAAACTAATATTACACTGTATGGCAAATAACTGCAACTTTAATACAAACTTAAGGAAAAAAGATTAGAGCATAAATAAATGGTATACAAACTAAAAAGGAAAAATAAACAGTAAAACAGACCAATGAAAACAAAATCTATTTTTTGAACAGATCAACAAAATTCATAAACCTCTACTCAGACTAATAAAAAGAGAGAGTACTCAAGTAAATATAATCAGAAATGAAAAAGAGAAACAACTGACACCACAGAAATATAAACAGCTAGAAGAAAAAGGTTATAAAATAGTATATGCTAGCAAACTGGTCAAGTAGAAAAAATGGATAAATTGCTAGAAACGTATAACCTACCAAAACTGAAGCAAGAAGAAAAATCTATTCAGATTTTTGGCCAGCAATGACATTGAATCTGTAATCTATAAACTCCCAACAAACGGAATTCCAGGACCAAATGGCTTCAAGGTGAAGTCTACGTAACTTTTTTTCAAGGTGGGTAATTTTTACATGTATTTGTTTATTTTGACAGACAGAGAGACCATGAGTGGAGTAGAGGCAGAGAGAGAGAATCCCAAGCAGGCACCGTGTTGTCAGCATAGAGCTCAATGCGGGGCTCAAACTCATGAACCATGAAATCATGAACTGTGAGTTCAGGGCCTGAGCTAAACTCAAGAGGTAGTTGCTTAACCAACTGAGCCACATAGGCGCACCCTACCAAACATTTAAAGAGGAGTTAATACCTATTCTTCTCAAAGTATTGTTAAAACTACAAGAAAAAGGAAGCTTCCAAATTCCCTCTATGAGGCCAGCATTACCCTGATTCCAAAATCAGATTAAAAGACCACAAAAAAAGAAACTATAAGCCAACATCTCTGATGAACATAGCTGTAAAAATCCTCAACAAATACTAGTACACGCAATCCAACAATAAATTTAAAAAACTATTCACCACGATGAAGTGGTTTTATTTCTGAGTTGCAAGTGTGGTTCCATATTTGCAAAACAATCGTGAAACAATATCAATATGAGAAAATATAAAAACCAGGGCACCTGGGTGGCTCAGTTGGTTAAGCCTGTGCTGACAGCTCAGAGCCTGGAGCCTGCTTCAGATTCTGTGTCTCCCTCTCTCTCTGCCCCTCCCCCGCTCATACTCTGTCTCTCTCTGTCTCAAAAATAAATAAAACGTTTAAAATATTTTAAAAAAAGACAATATAAAAACATATAATCATTTCAATAGATGAAGAAAAAAAAATTTGACAAAGTACAACATCCATTCATGATGAAAACCCTCAGCAAAGTAGGTTTAGAAGGAACATCCTCAACGCAATAAAGGCTTTATATGAAAATTCCACAACTAAGATCATAATGATGAAACACAGAGCTTTTACCCTAAGGTCACAAGCAAGGCAAATATATCTAGTTTCACCATCTTTATTCAGTATAGTACTAGTCATAGTCTATGTCCTAGTCATAGTCATAGCAACCAGACAAGAGAAAGGAATAAAAGGCTTAAAAATTGGTAAGGAAGTATTAAAACTTTTACTAATTGCAGATGACATTATACTATATATAACCATGAAGACAAGAACCAATAAACTACTAGAATGGATACACAAATTCAGTAAAGTGGTAGGATAGAAAATAAATGTGCAGAAGTCCATTGCATTTCTGTACACAAATAATGAAGCAGCATAACGAGAAATTGAGAAAACATCCTGTTTACAACTGCACTATAAGCAATAAAATACCAAGGAATAAACTTAACAAAAGAGGTGAAAGAACCATACTCTGAAAACTATAAAACCTTAATGAAAGAAATTGACGATGACACAAACAAATGGAAACACATTTCATTGTCATGGATTGAAAGAACAAATATTGTTAAAATGCCTATGCTACCAAATCAATCCACAGATTCAATGCATGCTCTATCAAAATACCAACGGGTTTTTTTTTTAAACAAAACTATTTTGTATGAAATCAGAAAGTCCCTGAATAGGTAAAGCAATCTTGAGAAAGAACAACAAAGTTGGAGGCATCACAATTCCAGATTTCAAGCTATACTACAAGCTATAATATTCAAAATAGTGTTGTGCCAATACAATACAATAGTATTGGCACAAAAATCAACACATAGATCAATGCAATAGAAAAGAAACCCAGAAGCAACCCCTCAATTATATGGTCAATTAAACTTTGATAAGGAGACAAGAATATGCAATGGGAAAAAGACAGTCTCTTCAACAAATGATGCTGGGAAAACTGGACAGCTACATGCAAAAGAATGAAATGGAACTTCTTTATTACACCATAACAAAAATAAACTCAAAATGAATTAAGGACCTAAATGTGATACCTGAAACCATAAAAAAATCCTTGGAAGTGAGCACAAACAGTAATGTCTCTGACATCAGCTCTAGCACCATCTTTCTAGAGATGTCTCCTGAGACAAAGAAAACAAAACAAAAAATAAACTATTTGGATAGCATCAATATAAACAATTCTGAACAGTAAAGGGAGCAATCAACAAAAGAAAAAGACAACCTACTGAACTGGAGAAGATATTTGCAAATGACACATCTGATAAAGGGTTAATATCCAAAAGACATAAAGAATTGATACGACTCCACACCCAAATAACAACTAATCCAATGAAAAGTGGGAAGAAGACATGAACAGACATTTCTCCAAAAAAGACTTACAGGTGACCTAAATACACATGAATAGGTGCTCAATGTCACACATCATCAGGGAAGTTCAAATCAAAACCACAATGGGATATCACCACACACTTGTCAGAATGGCTAAAATGATGATGATGATGATGATGATGATGATGATGATGATGATAAAAACTTAAGGAGAGAGAAATGTTGATGATGTGGATAGAATAAGACCCTCTTTCACTTTCGGTGAGAATGCAAAGTGGTGCAGCCACTGTGGAAAACAGCATGGAGTTTACTCAGACTATTAAAAATAGATATACCTTATATTCTAGTAATTACACTGCTTGGCAATTACCAAAAGTACACAAAGACACTAATTCAGATATACTCCTATTTTTGTAGCTGTATTATTTACAGTCACCAAGTGTCCATCAATAGATAAATGGATATAGAAGGGGTGGTATATATATACAGGGGACTATTATTCATCCCTAAAAAAGAATGAAATATTGACGTTTGAACAACATCAATGGTTCTAGTGAGTACAATGCTAATCAAAATAAGCCAGTCAGGGAAAGTCAAATACCATACGATTTCATTAAGATGGGGAATTTAATGAACTAAGAAACAAAGGAAAAAAAGTGAGAAACCAAAAAATAGATTAACTATAGAGAAGTACAGAGGATTACCATAAAAGAAGTGAGTGGGGGGATTGGTGAAATAGATGAAATGGATTAGGAGTATACTTAGCTTGATGATCACTGGTAACTTATAAAATTGTTGACTTGCTATATTGTGCACCTGAAATTATTACAACACTACATGTTACCTACACTATACTTAAGATAAAGAAGATACCTAAAAAATTTAAGGGACTCATATCCCTTAAACCAAAAAACAAATAATCTGTCTAAGAATTGGACAAAGGACTTGAACAAACATTTCGCAAAAGAAGACCTACAAATGGCCAAGAAGAATATAAAAATCTGCTCGGCATCACTAATCATCAGAGAAATTAAAACCGAAACCATAATCAGATATTATCTCACACCTGATAAAATGGCAATGATAAAAAAAATACAAGAAATATCAAGTGTTGATAAAGATGTGGAGAAAAGGAAATTCTTGTATACTTTTGGTGAAAATATAAATTGGTGCAGTTTTATTGAAAACAGTATGGAAGTTCCTTAAAAAATTAAAAACAGAACTGCCATATAATCCAGTAGTTCCTTTTCTGAGTATATACACCAAAGAAGCAAAGTCAGTATGTCTCGGAGATACGAGCAATCACATGTTCATTGAAGCATTATTCACATTAGTCAAGATAAGAAAACAATCTAAATATCTGTCCACAGATGAATGAACAAGAAAATAATAATGCAATATCATTCAGCCTTTAAAAATAAGTAAATACCGTTGTTTATAAAAGCATGGATGAACCTTGAGAACATTATGCTAAGTGGGATATGCCAGAAATAGAAAGGCAAATATGGCATGCTCCCACTGATTTGTG
Source organism: Cryptoprocta ferox (assembly GCA_028646485.1). NCBI lineage: Eukaryota > Metazoa > Chordata > Mammalia > Carnivora > Eupleridae > Cryptoprocta > Cryptoprocta ferox. The sequence continues at coordinate 10,055 of JAQQST010001954.1, forward strand.
GAATCAAAAGTTACAAAACTCATAGGAGCACAGAGTAGAATGATAGTTCCCAGCAGCTGGGAGTGGGGGGAATGTGTAAATTTTGGTCAGAGGGTACAAAGTTTCAGGTATGCAAGATGAATGAGTTCTGGATATCTAACATAAAGCATGGTAATTTAGTTAACAATACTCTATTGTATACTTGACATTTACCAATAGGGTTGACCTTAAATGTCTCACCATAGAGAAACGGTGACTATGTGATGTGATGGATATGTTCAATAGGTTGATTGCAGTTATCATTTCATAATGTACAAATATATGAAAACACTGCTACATGCCTGCAATATATATATTTTTTTATTTTGTTATTTTGTTAATTTTCATTAAATTTTAGGAAAAGAAGCTGTGAAACAGAAATTGGAAATTCAGGAAAAAATAGAAGCAGAAATCAAATTTATTTTAGAAATATAGGCAAAATTTGAACTCAATGGAGAATAGAACCCACGGAGATCTCAGTAAGACAAATAAGTTCTACAAATTTTTGACTAGGGCCTCAATTAGTATACTAACAATCATGTACTCATCTTCTTTCTCTTGCTTTTGTCTATGTCTATTTGTAAATATTAACTTTCACTTTCGTTCCTAAAGATTTTTAAGCAAGTTTTGACTATTCAGTAGCTACTTCACAACAGCCATAACACAGAGATTTTTTTCCCTTTGTTATGATCAACTATCATGATTAAAGTGCGATTTATGTTTGTATTATTTTTTTTATCTTTATACTTTATTGTCAGGTTGGATTCCATATAACACCCAGTGCTCTTCCCCACAAGTGACCTCCACCAAGACCATCACCCCCCATTACCTTTCCCCCTTCGCCTTCCCCCCTCAGTTTGTTTTCAGTATTCAAGAGTCTCTCAGGTTTTATCTCCCTCCCTCTCCCTAACTCTTATTCCTCCTTCCCGAACTCCCCATGGTCCTCTGTTGGGTTTCTCCTGTTAGACCTATGAGTGCAAACATATGGTATCTGTCTTTCTCTGCCTGATTTAATTCGCATAGCATGACACCCTCGAGGTCCATCCACCTTGCTACGAATGGCCAGATTTCATTCTTTCTCATTGCCATGTAGTATTCCATTGTATAGATGAACCACATCATCCTGATCCATTCATCAGTTGATGGA